>JANVCC010000040.1:13520584-13577596 GCA_025345505.1 Todiramphus chloris collaris
ATTTGCAACCCATCAATCATTTGGCATAATAATGGAAGTAGATACATCATAATAGAGGGTTGTCACAGGATCAATGGCTTCCACTTTGGAAATAAACATTTGGGGGATTGCTCCAGTATTTATTTTCCATAAAACAGATAATTATGAAATAAATAACTGGTGTTACTGTGGCATATACATGGCAGCAGAAAACCATTATTTGGTGACATTTCATTTCAACAGCATCATCTCTAGAAGAAAATAAAAAGGGAAAAAGGCTGAATACTTGTGAATCTCTCTGTCACGCATTCCATTTACTTCAATAAGAAGCACTGATGGACAACAAGCAATGCCACTTTAAGGGAAATCAAGAGGCAGCAAACTAATGCTATGCAGTTGTCCTCATCTGCATATTTCTGGACTTCTGATATTTTAGAATGATATGACTCTTAAGACCTACACACTTTTTCAAAATACCTAAAAATTAACAATTAATAAGCTGCTTATATTCTGCACCTCACTTAAAGCTTGCTGCAGAGTAGAAAGGTATCTGTTGAGACATGTTTTATAAGGATGATCAATGAAGTACTGGATTACAAATGTCAACAAGAGTACAGAAAACCCATACCATGAAAAATCCTGTCCTTCTGCGTTCCCTTTCACTAGTACTACTACAACTCAGCAGTTTCAATTCCTTGAAACACATGGCTGCATCATCTCCTTTTTTGAGAAATACTCAATTACTTTATCCCCCCCCCCCCCCCCCCCCCAATTTGACACCTGAATAAGCTGGAAAAAAATTATTTCTGTTAAATTAATTAAAAGTGCCACATGCTAATAGTTTTCTCATGCTACTCAGATTTTTAATCTCTTGGAACATCTAACTCAAATTAAACTGAAACTCAATGCATCTCAAAAGGTTCAAGAAGCTCATATACCACGCTGAGGCCTATGGATCAGGAAGGAAAAGTATGTGCGGTTTTGCTATAACAACCACGTGCCAGCACACGACAGAACCCATAACAGACTGATCCATCGTGAGAGATGGAGTTGTCAGTCAGATTCCCTGGAAATTCAATTCTCACCTTTGGTTTGCTCCAGCTGGGGGCTGAAGTCAGGACTCGATGCTATGATTGAGGTCTTGGCAGGTAATGCCTTTCAGTTCACCTTCAGTTTCGATATTTGAAGTTAGCACTGTTGATATAATGAGACAAGGGGGCAATTCCATACACCTCTAGATCTTCCCAATCTTTCTGTTTACAGAAACTTGCTTAAGCATCTGCTTAGCTCTCTGTAAAGCACCTGAAGACATACCAGGTTAAGCCAATCATCTACTAGAAATCTGCATAGTAATTTAACAGCACAAATGTTTCCAAAAGAAAATATATGTAGGATGACCAAAGTATTATGCAAATTTTGTTTTTACAGTGATTTAGCCCTGCCATAATATCTTATGCCATTATACAAGCAGTGCATTAAGCCATGTCATTGCTGACAAAAGCAGGCAGGAGCTGGACCAGATATCCAGCAGCCTCAGCCTGAACGTAAGGATGCCTTAGGGGCACGCTACCTATTAATTTAAAATTCCAAAACTAATTATGTATGTCAGGGTGACCTCTTTCTAATCTACATTCATCACAGAACACAAGCCTTCTGTCTCTGTTGTTCCCATAATAAAATAGCTGTTGATAGACTTACATAATTGACTGTATCTGAAGTGGACTCATACCATGGTGCTACATTCAAATTGTATGTAATCCTAGCTGAATAAAGATAAGCAAAAATAATCCAACTATCTCAAGTAATTAACTTCTAAGGTTTCATAGTAACATTGGAAAAAAATACTGCCCATGATCTTAAAAACAATATTGCAGCATACACAGAAGTCACATTCACTGACAAGCTACTAAGAAATCATTTGCAGCATTTCAGGATGCATGTAACATAAGATACATTCACTTCTATTTATTTAATCCTCACATAGCTCGACACGTTAGACACATTGATGAAATATGCACCTATACCTAGAAAGGCTCCTAAGCTTGACACTGGGATTTTCAGAGGTGCCTAAAAGAATTAAGTACCTAATACTCAATGAATTCTAAAGGAAACAGAGCAGAAAATTCCAGTTAACGTTTCAGTAACAGGAGAATTTTGTTCGAGTTCCTATCTTCTGCTGGACCTCTACCCACATTACAATGAAACACAGAAAAAAAGAGCTCCTGTTGCCACCTTCTCCAGCCTACCTTCAAGAACTCGTAGGAGTTGCTTTTAATCACCTTACTTTAAGAAAGGCCAGACTTCAAACAGTGCTTTTATAAGCCCAGCTCAGAAAACAGATATGAAATCCTCAAGTTCCCTTTTCTTTGGCACTGTATTTTCAGTGAGGCTTGTGATAGAGGGAATTCCCAACAAGTACAAAATAATTTAAGCAGTGTTCTGAAAGCATCCAGCTCTGTGCATCTGCTCACTTCAGGAGTAGTCCCACAGCCTTAAGCCAAGCTCCTCAGATACGTGTAAGTCTTCATAGGATGATGTTTCTACTCGGGTAAAGAGCTTAAAGGCAGCACTAAAAAAAAAAAAAAAAAACCCACAAAACACCCACACAGACAAAAATCCCAACCAAAAACACCAAAAGAAAACATAAAACCAAACAACTCCACCATATTGCACCTTTGAACAGCAAGATGAAATTGAAATATCATCATCCAACAGAGACTGATCTCTGAGTTATCCCTGCCCAAGGAGCATATGAACTCTACAGAGACCTCATAGCTGCACTGCAGACTGAGGTACAGAACGCAGTAAGCAACCAACAAAGCAAACATCATGTACTAATAATATGAAAAGACACAAAAGATGCAATTTTTCTGAGTCACATTTAATTTCTAGTGTTCAGGAGCAGAGAATTTACTAAGCAAGAATTCAACTGTTTTTCCTCTTATAAAGAAAAGAGGAATAAAGCCACACTACAGAAAACTGGAAAAACACATTGAAAGATGTGATCAAGATTCAGCTTAAAAGTCAAAAATATATTTATCCTTGGAAATGAATATTAACTTCTATTGAAAGGAGTGCATCAGATCACTTAAGCACTGTTCTGTATAAATGAATTGCAATGAGGAGAGGAGAAAAAGGTACATGCATTAACAGATCTGCACAGTACTATACCATAAATAATTGATTAGTTAAAAACATTAATTTAACAATTAATCATCGGTTAAAAAATACTCATATTTTCAATAAACAGGCCAACATGAGCTCCTCTCTGAGCTGTATCTGCAAAATAGCTACTTGCTTGAACCAAACCAAAGCTTTCCCTCTTCTCTGTGTATCTTATTCTCCAAATCAACTCCACTCTGCAGTAACAGTACTCACTTTCTCTCTTTTTTTATATCCCAATTTTTCCCAGTATTTATTTACACTACTAACTAAACACTGAGACTTACTGTCCACTGAAACACCTTCATTTGTACATTGGAGTGTTCTATTACAACCACTTCCTCCGGAACTGATGGACACCCCACATTTAAAAGGCTTTTCTAGAAGTGACTCTTCAGACAAACACGTTATTTAGCTCAGCAACAATGTAGCTGGACCAAGTTCTACAGCATCTTACACAGAGCACACGAGATGATCTAACACTTCACTTTGGGGGAATCTAGCCCACAGCAAAGAAATAACTCCCACAGATCTAAGGGCCTATGTTCACCACTTCAGATAGAGATGAGGGGGTTTTGACCTCATCTCCGATCGACACCCATGTCTATCTTCCCCTGAACAGGTTTTCTACATGGAAGCAGCAGCACAGGTAACCTCCCTCCTGCACCACTGTGGGAATCCAAATCTTACGGCAACAGATGCAGCGTAAGGATAGGACAGAACAGCCCAGCACAGATCATCTTCCCATAGTCCTTCAAACCTCAGGAATCACTGCTTTATGACTAAGGTTATTTTCATACATGTTAGTCAAATATTTTGCCCAATTCATATTTCCATCACTAACACACTAGGAAGACAAATCGATCACGTTTATTGAAAGATGCATATGGACTTTATAGATTATTTTTTAGACTTACTATACATGTACTTAAAGAAGGCACTTGTACCTTCTTTGTCTGTTTGCATGGTTTGGTGGGTTTCTTCTGTAAGTTTTTGATTTTGCTTCTGGAATGTTTGCACTGCTGCCAAGTTCTATATATTTTTGTTCTACAGAAGGCTCCTTCCAGTGTTTTTCACCACTGCTGTAACAGCAACGTAACATTACAGAAAAATTGACAATCAGAGGAACATGTTCTGTTTTCTTTCTTCGTCAACAAAAAAACATTTCTAAGGAAAGATGAAAGCAAAAGATACATAGATCTAGGTGGCATTTTTGAAGTAATGCCTAAAGAACAGAAACGCTCAGATCCTCCAGACCTTTAAGATACCTAGATGTGCAACTCCAGAGCTGAGGTTTTCTTCTCAATCAATGGAGCTAAGCCAGGAATGAAGCAGTTGAAATGATGTGTCTCCTGAAGCATCCAGGAGACACAAACAGACATTCTACTCTTCTGTATCCTTTGGACATCGATGTCCCTACTGAAACTCTCAAATTTTCTAACATACCAGACAAGTTCTAGTATGTAAATAGCCTCATTAAAAGACTGATTGGTTAGTTCAGTTCTTGCTAATATAAAGCAACAATTGCTAGCATTGAAATAATTTTTAACACAATGGGAACATCATTAGCACACAATAATTCTACGTTATTAGCACTCTGCTTCCAGGTTAGCAAGTCTAGTGTAATTCCAGTGACATCCTCATCACAGTGGTGAATCCTGTTTTCATTAATACAGCAAGAAAGCCACTGATATGAAAACTGCTTATTCTGATTTATATTAGGAACCCTTATCACAGTATTTAGGAGTTGACTTTAACCCAGGTACTGAACCATCTGCAAAGCAGTGGCTTCCAGTGGTATCACCATCCCCATGTTCCCTCACTGGCTTTTATTATCCTTCTGTCAAGAGTTTTGAATCACTTTTAAGACTGCATGAAAAAACAAATTGTTTTCCAGGTAATATCTCTACTGTACATACACAACGTTGCACTTCGGAAACCCCAAAGTGCCCCTACATCTTATCATAGGTAAGAAATTGCTCCTACAAGGTTTAGGAATGAAAACCACCTTAAAACTAGCTAGAGTTTGAGGTGCCACATAATCTGATTTATTTTAACATATTTTTTTATTAATATTATTTTTTAAACTAAACACATAAAGCATCTGTGCTCAGCTCAGTGTTCAGTGAAGAGCACACACTGACAACCCCAAAGTTTCTCCCCTAACAGTAATTAACTTCCAATTCTCAACTTTACACTAAAGGAATGTTTTCTCCAGACATTCTGCAGCATAGATCTACCATGACACAAGATGGCTCCCCTCTGTATTTCCCTTCCAAAACCAATGCCTCATTCATTGCACAGCTATAGTCTAACAGTTTTAAGGCTGTGTAATGTTAATAGGCAAATAATAGAATGAACTCTTCACAGAATGTGTCTTCATCTCAGAGTATGTGCATATCGTTTCTGCACTTAAGAATATACTCTAGGTAGGGAACGTAAGTCAGAACTTTACCACCCACGGTATGACAAAAAGGAACATAGTCTTCCAGAAGCTTTCAGGAGGGAAATATTTACTTTGGTCTGTGGTAATGACAACACCCACGCACTGCAAACAGTACTACTCTGGACAGTACTATATGTAGTCCACCAGGGTAGCCAAAGCTTCTTTTTCTTTCCATGTTTTTACCAGCATAATGTCAGATAACATCTTAAATGAGATTTACATTGAATTCCAAAGAAGTGAAAAATAAACATACTGAAGTTATAAAGTACTACGCACAGTGATCATCAACCATTAGCACTACATTGCGCTATAATTGTACTTTAGAGGGGAGAAAGAATAGTTGTTCTCATCAGGACATTAAAGAAACATCTGAACGGAACCCCTCTGTACAACAGATCTGCTGTGATTAGAATTCACTGCTGAATCTAGACATCTGTTTCCTGGGAATTAATCCTGAAGCGCCAAGTGAAACTTCTCGGTACAAAGCTTGCAAGCATGCAGAAGTAGCTGCAAAGCCATATTAGTCTCTTCAACTATCCCAGCGGTGATCATTCAGAAAGCTCTGTCACAAGACCTCCTTCAAAAGCTCAATAAGTTTCCTGCAACACCTCTCTACGTCTGCACTTCTTTTGTTGTGAACTACTTTTTTACTAATTGAAGCTCAGAACTACACACCTACCTACTTCTCCCTTGGCAAGTGACTGATGATTCTTTGAGTAATTAACCATCGCAGCCCTTTACAAAAAATACCTAAATGGGCATTTTGTCTTTCTCTCAAAATGGATAGTTCTTTACTAGTTCTCATATGACTTTCAGCCTTTGCACATGGGAAACTTACTATCTCCTGCAGGTAAAGAAAGCCCCTGCCTTTTTCTTTCAATGTCAAAAGAAGAGCTTTTCTTCTTGTTCACTTGCAGCAAACAGGTATAATTCTACACTACCTCACAGTGAATGTACACGAGGACCTGTTGCACTGTTTTCATTTCACAACTTTCTGCTTGACTTCACAACTCTAACGTCACGATGCATCTGTACGCTTTGTAGCGTGTGAGGTGACACCAGTAACACCTGCTGCCAAACCATACATTTTAACAAATCAGAAGAAATACCAGTACTTTGACAAGAATTTAAAAGCTTCGTAACGCTAATAAATAAGTTATGCAGAAGATTTAGTGCATACTGTAGGCAACCCGGATGCTAATAAATTATACAGCACACTATACTTCTTTAAAGTTGCATTTTTTGCTGGAGGGGCTGGTGTAAGAGCTAGTTGAAAGAAAGTATATTTTTGCAATTTTTCCCTTCTTCCAAGACAGAGTAGTCCATTAAAAAAATAATTTCTTGAGCTAATTTGAAATAGTTCAAGTAGACCTGTATGCCCACTTCACCTTTCTTTAATAATTGTATTTTTAAGACCCTCCAAACAATTTTTTTTTTTCTTGTAATCCACTATTTCCAATTCTGAGTGGACCACATTATAAATGTAGCAACAATCACACTTCCGGCAAACCCTGCTCACACAATGTAAGACAGGTAGGAATATAGGAAAGTAGGGCACTAGAGCTTATCAATGTACAGCTGTCAAACCTTTTATTCATCTCAAGGTTTGGTGGTTTCTGGACAAATGCACTGTGGTTGAAATCCCATTGCAGAAGTAAAGCTTTCAAGGTGAAATAGTATTTCATTTTCATTATCATGAAAGAGAAGAAGAAAAGTCTGCAGGAGCAGAATGCCACAGCAATATGGAAAGACTGGCAATTTAGTGACATTGTTAAGTGTAAATAGAATGGCGTTCATTGCTGCCTTTTCCCTTCCTCCTGATCCCCATTTCTTCCCTTTTCTTTCTCTGTGCTCTGCCAGCAAACACAAGTTACAAAAAGGGAACACTGCCCCGAAAAGATGTGCTTCTGAGTCATTATTCAGAACATCACTGCCTTCTCTGCAAACAAAAGGTCAGGTACTTTATGAAGAAAGGCAGAAAATAGAGAAAAAAACCTTATTATTACGTATTATGCAGAACAAGTTTCACATATTAAAGAACCAAATTGCATTATTTTGCCCAGTGCGGATCAACTATCTTCTGGAAGAAGGCTGCCCTCTGTCCTTAATCGTGTAACTCTGTCACAATGCTACCCAGTACTGCTTTACCACAGATCAAAAGAAGCAGCTGAATCTTCACTGCAGCAGTAGGGAGGGGCTCTAGCTGCCAATACTCCACAGCCTTTACACTTGAGTTAGAGGGCTCTCTGCTAAACAACCGTCTGCAGGGGCACTGCCAGACAACATGATTTTTATGACCTTACCTACCCATTGGGCTTCTGTACTCCTGCAGTGAAACAAGGAAGGGATTGTGGGTCAGAAATCATCAACAAGTGGCAGTTACTGACCAAAACAAACTGATAATGCTGTTCTGACAAAAAACTGTTAAGACAATTATTTTCTTACCTTTTCTCTCAAGCAAGAGGAAGGCCTTTTGAAGGTCTTGAAGTCAACACAGATCAGCTTCTTCTGAAAAAGAAGGAAACAGATTTGAAAAAACTAAATAAAGTAGGCTTTAAAGCCTTCATTTGCTTTCATACCCAAATAATTTATTCTAGTAAAGTGCTTCTATAATGATTTTTACCCAATTCCTGGGTTTCATTTTAGTCTGCAAGAATATTTGCTTTTTCTGGTTTAGGTTTAAGCAAATGTACCCATGCTTCAGGAGAAAAGGTTCCGCTCAAGTCTCTCTATGAGTTCTTTGTGTTCATAACTATTACTTGACCTGTGCTTCCAAGTATTTGTTACACAGCTTATAATGGAGGTAATTTGTTCACATTATACTGATTCTGTTCCTTTGGTGGAGAACCAAAATACCAAACACACTCTTGGGTCACTCCTGCTCACAGATGATTTCATACATTGTCAGAAAATCTGGGAAGTCCCAATATCCAAATAACCAACATATAAGCAATTAAAACAAAAGTAAACACAGAGAATCTTAACACGCCCTCCCCCTTTACCCCAGAAACATCTGCAACACAGGCCCTTGTTAGAGATAGGGGGAACTTAATTCCCATCCATTTTTGAATCATACTAATATACTGTGTCAGAATTACAAAACAGTAGCTAAGTAATAGAATTGAGTGAACCCACTGTCTGAAAAACACCTTTCACCCACTATTCTATGAACCAAAGACAGAAGTCTAAACTGATGCAGTGAAAAACTCAATAACCGAAGTTATTCAGCGGGCATTCTTTATCTTGTGGTGCCGGACGCACAGGGGATCACTTCTCCAAATGTGTGCACTGATACAAGCTGGGTACACAGTTCATATGCAGGATATATATATACAGATTCATTCTATTTCTTAGAAAGGGCAGTCTTATCCTAATGAGTTCCTACAATTCATTTACATAGCCCGAGCATGTGCAATAAAATTAGGATTAGGGTCTTTTCTGGCCTCGGTGGTCTTCCATGACCTCTGGTGGACATTTACTTCATCTTCTCTTCTTCATCACTGTTGTTTTAGTGACCTAAAGCCTAAAATCCTTATTTTTGCTGGTTCTTGTCTGCTCAGCATGCTCAGGTGCCTCAAGACATCTTGTTGTCCTATTCCTGGAGATAATCACTATCACCAAGGTTATGAATTTCACAGTATGTCCCAACTATACAACTAACCATCTATTGTTGTTACTTACTCAAAGATTAGTAAGACACTACCAGACATCCCATCTCCTGCTTTCAGAACACAAGAAAAAGGAGGAAAAACTTACAAACATCCTAGGAGGAAAACAAGCAATAGATCTGTACACACTAAGATCACTGAACAGTATGGATTTGCTAGCTCTCCACCATTACTGGAACAAAGAAATAACCTAAGACATACATTGAAGCATTTCTTCTTTTGACTAGATAGGATATGATGAGGAAAAAAAAAAATTATGTGGGGATGAGAACAAAGGAAACTACATAAAATGAGGTAGACATTGAAGAATGGATTTAAATTATTTGAAAAGAAAATAATAAGACATGGCTACATGGGGTGGGGTAGGAGGGAGAAGTCAGCAGGACAAGAATCAGGAAGGTCAACTTCAAAGCCTGTGGCTAGCAATCATAAATACACTTATGATTCACTATGCCAAAACTCACAACCCAGCATTATTAGAGATTATGTTCAAAACCCAGTCATTGGTAGCTTCTTTTTCCCCAGAGGTGAGAACCAGGGAACCCACAAGATCCAAGGATCACAGCTAATAATGTGACTTGATAATATTGACACAGTATCAGAGACTCCATGGTAAGAACTAGAGTAGAAGGAAAGAGATTTATTCAGGGTAAAGTCAACAGTTACCTTCCAAATATTGAACATATAACCATTAAGAACAGATCAATGCAAAGGAAAGCAGGTTTAGCCAAAAATCTTTTTCAGAGACGATGACCCCATCCAGATCCAATGGAAATGACCAAAAGCAAGCACAGCAAGACTATGCCAGTTGACCTCAAAATCACATAAAGACCCCCATTCCACAAAGCAGTAAAGGGTTTATTTAGCAGTACAGGATCTGGCCTAGAGAATATCTGACCAGAAGCTACCCTGGCCATCTGCAGAGCCAGCCAGGAGTGGCTTTACTTGACATGGGCATCCCTGTTAGGCTGCAAAGAATGGGTGTTGGCACTGGCGGAACAACTGAAAGAGGCCTGTGACAGAGCTGGTGCCACCCAGCAAACCCTGGGAAGACTCCTCGAAAGCAGCCGCCTCTCCTCCCTCGCCACAGGGCCTGACGGGGAGGGCCACTCCGCCCCTGCTTACCACCCTTTTTGTTCCTACTTCATATCATTTTGTAACAAACCCCTACTTGCAAGTACTTCCACTCTATTGCTCGTTATTTTGTGGGAAACTCCGGTATTTCTCCTGACCTTCTGGACAGTGATAACACGAAGCAGTTTCACACAGCCAGCAGCAGGTCACGCTTCCACCACAGCCTCAGCCTTCGCCTCACCTGTCTCCTCCTCTTCCTCAGCGGGCAGCTGCCTCTGGCACGGTCCCCCTCAGACGAGAGTCACCCTTCACCCCACGGGCTACCCTTCACCCCACGACAGGAACAAGGCACCGCAGACGACCCTGAACACTCAGCCAAGCTTCGCTCGACAGCCCTGGAAGGGTCATCCTCCCTGGCCGAGGGACAAGCAGCCCACCCGTCTGCAGCCGCAGCCTGCCCTGCTCGCTGGGCCGGGCAGCCCGTCCCGGAGGCTGCGGACAGGACAGCCCCGCAGGGCTGTGCCAAAGGGTGCCCGGGGCCCCGCTCCGAGCCACCAGCCCGTGAAGCCAGGCAGCCCTCAGAGAAAACTTGGATGGCAGCCTGCTTAGATCGCTTTAATTTACTGAAATAGTCTCTTTTTTGACTCTGTCTTTGTCACGTCCCAGTTTATTTTTGCACATTCTAGTCAGTCATCAGGCAAGTTTGACACCTCCACGGTGTGAGAGGAAAAGCTGCACCAGCCTCAACACAGGGCCCTGCCATAAAGAAATTCTGCTCAAAATAGTGCACAACAATAGGAAATAGTGCACAACAATAGGAATGGATTAAGAGTCGGAATTACTCACTTTGGCAGCAGTGAAAAAATGCTGTCCCAGACCCCCAGACAGTATTTCTTGGATGTAATCAACACTTTATGGCACCCCAATGGTTATTGCTATATTGGGGAAAGAAAAATAAAAAAAACAAACAAAAACAAACACCCAAACCAAACAAAACTACATTCCCCTCAAACATGCAGAGCCCTACATTATCCCCACATTATATTATCAGTGGATGGAGATCAACTGCTTGATGTTGCAGCTAAATTGGGGACAGGATTTCATGGATCTGCAGAAAGCAAAACCCTCAAAAAGGCAACACCCTGCATCTCCAAAACCCAAAAAACCATTCTGTTCCTAGGCAAGTTTGTATCTGACCTCATTGATACCCTAAAACATCTGCTGCAAGATAGGATTCAGAGAAATCTAATTAACACCATGTCCAGGAATGATGAGAGCAGAGGTATCCTAGATAAAGTCACTGACAGGAAATCCTTTGGTAAGCCAACAATTTTAGCTTGGAAAGACAAAGGTTTGGAAAAGCTCTCATTGAAAAAAATCAGGTAAGAGTTATATGAGTTATATGAGGGCCAAGGAGGAAAAGAATCATGTCATGTTTAAAAAAAAGAAATAATAAAAAGACAACACAAGAGCAAAAGAAGCTGAGAGGAGGGATCCCATCCTTACTTTCACTAGACCTTGCAACTGAGAAGGTCACCATATTAAAAACGGCTGAGGCATCCTAGGGAACAAACTGAGCTGAACCATTATTTTAAAGCCTGTTGATGTTGTCGGCTGATTGAAGCCAAAATAATGGCCTCAAAATACTGAGAGCAGAAAACAGCATCTTTCCTGCTTGCATTCAGCAGCACACCAAGCTGAAAACCAGTTTGGAATCTGCATGACTTCATTGCTAGCATTGTTCAAGATAAGACCACTGCAGTCTACAATGAACTGCTCTGTCATCTAAACAAGAAACATCCCAGCATTTTTTTTTTTTTCATTTCTTTTTTAAACACTGCGATTTCACAGTTTTGCAGCCCCCTTAAATAAAAACAAACTCAGACTCATTTTTGAGTGCAAGAAATTAATCTCTCACTGTTGCACTTAGAGCATACCCTTTAAGGTGATCTTCGCTTTATTGATTGACATTGCTTAAATCTGTTTCATTGCCTCCCCAAAGGATTGAACTGACAGAAGGAGATAAACAAAAACTAGCAAGTTCATCGTGTTTAGAACTGCTTTTTGGCATCTGTGCTTCCTCCTCCTCTCTCTTCCTGACCACCTTTTGCTGATAGGCTTTTCAGAGTCATTTTGAGAATGACTCAAATGATGCAGTGGAACCCAGCTTTGCTCGGGTAGATGAAAGATTTATGTTTTGATTAAAAGAATCTTGATTGAATTTTCTGATACAAGATTGTTCGTAAGCACATGTGCCATATATTTTTTTTTCCCTAGGTTGGTTTTGTTGCTTACAGTGAGATACTGTATGTAGAGGAGGAAAACAAGAGAATGGAGATTGCTAACCCCAGGCAGCACTCAGACATGTCATGGTTAAATGGAAGGTGGCAGCACAAAAAAAGCGGGCAGGTTCAGGCTTTGTGTTCATTTTAGTGCCAGCTTGGACAACAGCTCTCCTTGATCAGAGTTCACAGGTTCCCATAAATAACAAGTGATTTCATTGTACTGTCCCCTAAATATTTTACTTATGACAGGTCATGTTTCAGGAACAAAAACAGATACGACACAGATCGCAAGGAACATGCTCATTCATTTTGACTTACAATTAAAAAATTGACACCTCACTGCCATTAAATGGTTCCAAGGAGATTGATTTTTTTTCCCCTTTTTGTTTTTATCAAGTAGAGGCATACACTTGAGCAATCTTTTGATCACATATTTATGGAGTAACTAGTGTCTAGTGGGTAGAGAGGAAGCTGGCAACGAGGCTTCTTGAATTCTACTTTTAAGCACAACCATTGATCTTCGTGTTGCTTTTGGCAAGTCACTTTTTTTGTTAGAGTTGATCTAAGCATAAAATACTGTAAATGATGCAGGTGTGCCAAAGTCTATTTTATCTCAGTAAATCATTTTGCAGGACTTTAGCAAAGCAGATGTCCAAACACTGCCGTGATAGAGAGGGGGGATATAGAATCCCAACTGGACTAGAAAACCAAGTCCAGTGTTCATTGAGTTTTCGAGGGTCAGTCTCAAAACAAGCCAATTTCAATTATCATTCACATACCACTTAGATCTCTCCGATTTTTTTCATTAAAATGTTTCCTTCAGTCACTGACAAAATGACAGATTCTGTTAAGTGCTAATGGTAAGGGCAGCTGATTTTTTCTTTTTTAGTTGCCTGATTTTCCATCAACTTCAATGCTGAATAGTCCTTTTACATTATGATTTTGCATTTGCTTTGAACAGATCTAAATGAGAATATGTAGTTTAGGGGAGTGAAGAAGTAAGCTTTTGATGCAGGAATTTGAATAGTTCTGCAACTGTTATTTAGCTTTCATTTTAGTATTCTGAGATGGGATGGAAGGAGACATCCCATCTCCAGCTTCCCATAATTGCTACAAATACGAAGGAAGAAGGCTATTTTCAGTTGGCAATTTCTGTGCTGCTTATATGTGATAGCAGTAGAAAAAGAAGAGATTAAGTTATACATCAGCCTTGGAAAGGATGCTCCATGCTCAAGAGACAGTAAGAAAGAAATCTTCAAGATATTTAATGAAATACAGACATTGCTGAAGAGGAAAGAAGCAAAGTATCAGTAAAATACACCTGGGTAGACAAAGGAAGCCAAAGTATGCTGAAGAGCTCTAAAACAAATAAAAGAAACTTGGACTTAGCATTGAAAGAAATACAGGCTAAGATATAAAAGGACTCAGGGTAACAAAAAGCACAGAAAATAACAAAAACTTAAGGACAGCATGTCTTGAGTGAGGTAACAAACTGCTACCAGCCAGCAAACGCACTTTTAAGCAAAAAGCAAATGCTGAAAAAGGGAACGGACCACACAGTGTAAAATAAGTAGAGATGAAAAAAAAGGAGAAAGAGAAGTAAAACTGAATGCACACAAGCGTTGTTCTTTATGAAATCCTATCTTTCAGTTTTCTAATTCACCTCTTGTGATATTTATTCTTCATTTCACTAGTCTTTCATATTCTCACCCCTTCTATAACATTTCACAAGCCTTTCAGCATTCTGGCCTTCTTCTGGTCCCACCTTCTCTCAGTTGTTTCCACCACAAACACAGCAAAGGCTCCAACTATGATGTCTTATCATTATACTCCAGACCTATCCTTGTTCAGACTAAAAGCATGAGTTGCATCTGTGCCTCCTCCTCAGGGATCTACATGATGCTACTGCTATAGAGCTATCTAGGTGATTAGGAAATACCTCTTAAAACCTTACTCCTAACATTTTCCCTTATCTCTCCTGTAAAACAAACCAACAGAGTACCCACAGTCTTCTCAGCATCTCTATCCTGTCCTCTTCCTAGGGCCCAGGGCATTCCTTATAAACCCAGCCTCCCTAGGACCTCACACCCAGAGCATGCCAAACCCTTCCAGAACTTTTCTGCATGCCGTGCAAAATCAACATGTAATTATGCAACCTTTCCTGCAAGTCTCTGAAAACACCATTTTCTTCACTTATCTGGTTTTCCTACGTGCCCTTTCTTCAGGCACTTCCTCCTCCTCTGTTACCTCAAACATGAACTGCTTATCTTCATGTTCAAAGCCCTTCCCAGCCTGTGTCTATCTTACTTGTCTCTCACTGAGTATTAGGAGGTCAATCCCTGCCTCAGGTTAGCCCATGACCCCAGCATCTTTCATCTGCTTGTTACATTTTAAACAAGCACTTTCTCCCCTACTGCTGTCACACTGGGAAGAGGTCCCATAAATATCCACCAAATTATTCCATTATACATCTTCAAACACCTCTTTAAACCACACTATGATGCCCACAGAAGTTTTCACAAAGCACAAACCGCTTGTTTTATAAGACCATAGCCAGCTAATGCCGTTTCATGTTCCTGTACATCTAAATCTTTTGTATCCTGTCAAACACTTAACTGAGATGCCTGTATAGTCTCTTTTTGATCTGTGTTCATACTGTGACTGGCATATATATCTGAATTTCCAGATGCTACTACATAGAGCTACAGTTCCTATATGCTTTATTGTTAAATATATAAATATGTACTTTACATGCAGGCATAAAGGCCTTTAATAGGTGCAATGTGGTCCTTGGCAATGAAGCCAAGATTTAAAAAAAAATTCAAAATCTAGACTTTTACAAGTTATATTTTTGTAATAGTATTAAAAAGATTCTGCAAGTATTGAAGAAAGAGTTATACGTGAGTTTATGAGGAAGCACTAATAACAGAAAACAACAGATACTGATTTACAGAGTGACACAAAGAAAGCTTGTTGATATTATCCATACATGACTAGACTAACATCCATACTTAAGAGAAATTAGTTATTTCTTCCACTTCCTGACTATTGCATGTTTTTAATCCTTTCTGTTCCTAAAACAGGAAATGTGAAGCAACTTGAATTCTAATTTAGAGCGAAAATTTATTTCAGGGAGATGTTTTTTAAATACCAACAATAGGCATGGGTTTTTATTAAAATCACCATTTACTGTAAACAAAGGAGCAAATCATTAAAGCTGCCACTGCTTCAGAAGCCTTCAGAAGCCTTCAGAAGAATGGAAATTCACTTGTTTAGCAGACTTTGACATATATTTGATCCCTCAAAGTCATATTTTATAATAAGCAATAAGTCTGAAGAACCTCAGTGTTCCAAATGAAATCATTATTCTGCAGACTGAACCTAATGCTGAGGTAATGTAGAGTCTGACCTTTCCAAATAAATCTCTGCTAATAAATGTTCCTCTCTAGTCTCTGGAACAACAGAAGCCTCTAAGGCAGCAACAAACTAGGAACAAGGGCAAGATGCAATAGGGAAGCAAGAGACAATGTGATTTAAAGGTGAAAGGATTTGGACATGACCCTACTGGGCAAAAAGAGGCAGAAAGGCTACATTTTTCATGAGTGCCTAGGGCATCTTGTTTGCAGAGTCTAAACCTCTGGTGAACAGCTCACTGCAATTCCTGTCTTCTATTTTTGAATTTTATCAACCTGATTTTTATGTCAGAGAGACGAGAGGTACAGCAGTTGCTGTACATCGATTTACATGAGGGAATTATCACTACATACACTAGCCATTCATAATACCACTAGAGGTGCTATTATTTTTACCAGCATCAGTAACTTTTAATTCCCAGGTATAAAGAACATTTCTTGTAAAAAGTTCTGTATAAGTATAAAATTAAATACTCCCACACAGACCCATCTTCGCTAGGATGATGCTTCACTTCTCCAGTAAACCAGGGATAAAGGATCGCTACAGAGGTGGGACAGAAATGATGCTAATAACCTAACTGAAATGCATATTTGAGAAGAGATTTTCTCAAAGTGGATTAAACAAAGGGGCATAGCAGGGGAGCCATCCGGAGTCGACAGAACAGCACTAAAAACTCACTTAGGGCACTTCGGTGGAGTTCTTCAACAAATTGCGCCACTTACTGAGTCCAGGGAAAGTTCCTTTCACGTGTAATAGTCTGTAATGGTTCCTCCTTTGTTAGCCTGAGCGTTTCAGACAAAGCAGCTCCAGTTAGGCACGGGTTTTGATTGCACATCTGTAGAGGTAATAGCTTTCAATGACACATCTTCTGAGTGACAGGTCAAACACAAAAGGCCTTTCCACTTGCATCTAGGGTGAGGTTAAGATACCCCCGGAATCACACACAGCAGAAATGCTGACAGAGAAGCATCTTGCTCACACAACTTATACCCCTGAACTAAGTAGCTATCCTGAGATTTCTAAGTGATGCTCTGTGCTCAAAGCTATGATGTTGCTTCTTCTTGGCTCACCAGATGGACAGAAGCTCTGCACCAGTGAGGCCCCATACCAACTGCTCAGGCAGTTTTTACTCACAAGTGTTTGCAGAGTCCGTACATAACAGAAGAAATTTCTGGATGCGTTTTCTTTTTCTCCTTCAAACACCATAAAGATTCTTTAACAGTTTGTATTCAAGTTGTCCTGGTTTCAGCTGCAGTAGAGCTATTTTTTCTTCTCAGTAGATAGATAAGTGCTGTCTTTTGGATTCAGTAGTGGAAGTGGTGAGAGAAGAAAGCTGATAATATACAAACGCTTTTAGTTGTTGGTAGGACATGAAGGACTTTTCAACTTCCTGGGTCTTGCTAGTGTGCCACGTGCACAAGAAGCTAGGAGGGAATGTGGTCAGAGCAACGGGCTTAAACTGGCCCATGGAATATTCTATATACAACACCATTCCCAGTGTACAGCTGCAGGTTGGCTGGGAAGCTGGGGCTCTTCTGGGATCGAGGGCTTGAGATTTTTGCTTGTGCAGGAACGGGCTGCTCTTGGTGAGCAGGGGGTGAGCAACTGCATTATGCATCACTCCTTAGTATACTCTATTACTACTATTATCATCACTATTTTTATCATTATTAAATCATTTTTATGTCAACCTACCATTCCCCTTACTTTTACCTACCCAGTTCTCTCCCCTCCATCCCCCGGGGCAGGGGAAGGTAAGCAAGCAGCTGCAAGGTTTTTACCTGACAGCTGGGATGACACAAGTACACTGCCAGGTCCTTCAAAAATCCTTCTAAAGCAAATATATAAATAAAAATTCCTTGTGCTTTCGATAGCTTTACTCCTATAGAGGACACAGAGACACCTATGCTGAGGTAATACTCCAGTTACACATTCCTAGGTAATGAGATTTATCTCTCAGGATCAATTTTCCATTAATAGCATTCAGTGCTCCATCCAACTTTCCAATTAATTTGACCTGTGAACCTCAAGTGTTCTGACTCTGGTTTCTAAACTACCAGAATGTAATGTCAACATAACACAGAAAAATTACAGCAGCAAGACTTTAACGGACAAACTGATGCTTACTGGAGAATTTTAAGGCAGTTTAATGGAAAGTACTGTAAATTCAGAAAACACTGAGAAAGAAAAAAACCCCAAACCAACAACAGAAAAATAACCCTGAGAAAATGCTTAAATACAGAGGTTTCTGCTGTTTCTACCTAGGCTGTTGAGTCAGTAAGCTAAGCAATCTCAAACTACATTTATCATAATTGTCTGAGGCAAGAAAAGAAAGAGTTGCTACTGATCTGCAAAAAGTTTTTTTCTTCCACTCTGCAATGTTAAAGGAATCAATCTCTTAACTAAAGAAAAAATAACAGTATTGATAATCAAAAAGATGGCTTAGCTTCTGTAGGACAATGGGTGGGTTGTGTTGGTACTATAATAGCATAAGTGCCAGGTTTGATTTTGCCTTTGACATGCCAGCTGCTAGGTTATGATTACTGCAATCAATTCTTGACAGTAAAAGAGACATCTCCAAAATGTTCAGCAGGACAAGCAAATTATTAGGAGACTAATAACTGCATTAATTTCTCAGTGTTGTGGATGGCACAGGTACAGTTTATTACACCAAGTCCAAAGGGCTGAAAACCTATTAAAGTGAATGCAAATACAACGCAATGTCAGCTTGAAGTACATTTCCAGCTCTGTATCTGTGGCTGTACACATGAGCTTCCATTCTTACCTGCTCCATTTCATTTTTGTTTTGTTTTTGAGGAAAGTCTCTTAAAATTATTTTTTTTTTGGTTTTAAAACAAACAAACAATATGCTATACCAATAAGAGTGTGTTGAAAATGATGCTTAAACTTATAGAATGATTAGCTTTGCCAGAAGCCAAACTCTTGTTCAAGGCAACAAGTATTAAGCTGCTTCCACTTATCTAGAAACGTACAGCAAAAAAAAAAAAAAAGAAATTTCAAACTTTTTCCCTGAATTTCTAATAAGGAAGTAAATATCACCAAATACCAATCAACTTTTGTAATAGCCAGGTTTTGGCAAGGATATGTAAGTTACAACTGGTTTAAGAGTCATAGTTAAAGATGCACACCGATGAATTTAATTCTTGGAGGTACCAAAAATACACTGTTGTGTTCCCACAGAAATACTGTCTCAACACAGCCTACCCTAGCACTGAAAAAACAAGGATGTGCAATTTTATCAGTGAAATGAGAAAGTACAGGCATGCACAGAATACATACTGCAGATCTCTGGGTACAGGGGGCTACCTGGAAAGAATAAAAATGGGGGGGGGGGTTACTGCAAGAAAAGTAGAGAGACCTTTAGAGTAACAACTGAGAATGCCTCTCTCCTATGCAATTTATCAATGAACTGAGGCACGGTTAACAACAGCAAGGGAGATTACAGGCATCAATCCCTGACCTTTTCACTCTACTCTGATCCACACAAGTCATCTTCCCCTAGCTGTATCTGCATAGGAATTGCAGCCTTTTTGTCTTCTGTTTTTGGGTGTGTTTTGTTCTGGGATTTGTTGTTTTGTTTGGGTTCTTTGGGGGGAGAGCAGGGCAAGGGGTGTTTTTTTTTCTTCTCCTCGGCCTTTTAGAGGATGAGCTAACAGGCTATTTTAATTCAGGGGATGGTCTCTCCTAGACACCCCCAGCAAAGGAGACAAAACTGTACGTACTACATGGTTTAGCCTAAGAAAGCAACACCCCTGGGAGCTCCAATAAGCCACACTGCAGGCACCAGAAGGCACAGACACTAAGATTTCCAGAGCTGGCACCAGCCACAACAGCAATGCAATCGGCTATTGGAGAACTCAGTTCCTAGGTTTAGGAACACTCACGGAATCCTTACTTTCTCTAGAACTTACACAAAAATAAATATCATCACCCGTCAAGCTAGAGAACTCCCCCCCCTTGGACAATGGTGTGCACTCTCTCTGCCTTCAATTACAGAAATGCGCTACTCCAGGAAAAGCATCTGCAAGGCTTCCCAAACTTAGAGCTACCACGGGATGCTGCAATGTATCTCTCTTGCAACAGATGTGCACTTCTAAATTGTCCTTTTTTGCTTCCCAGAAAACCTCCTACCTATTACAAATGCTTATTTTTCCCTCCTCAGAGAAAGGCAGGTAAATGTAACCACATGAAAGATATTAGTCAGATGACATGGTAGAATTTCAACACTAACAGGATACTTGTCCTAGCACTCCAGTGCAGAGCACGGCAAAGCACATTTACAGAACAGATAAGAAGTTTAGATGGTAAAGAAGTAAACTACTTTCAAAAAAACCAAACCAAGAAACCTCTGAAATTCTTTTAGGCCTGTGGTATTGAAGTACACCTTCATACAGTTCGTCCAGAATTTCAGACAGCCCACTATATTACATGCAGAACAATCAAAAAGAACACTAGCTCTGGTGAGGAAATTAGCCTGATTCTTACAGCAGAGGAGACAAAAATTACATTTCGGATAACTTAGTTATTAGGCAGATTATTAAAAATCATCAGGAAAATCTAACAAACCTAAGTATCAAACCTTTAACTATGAAGCTTACAGAATGTAAAAAAGGAGAGATCCATTCCCAAGTAGAGTTCTAGAGACTCTCATTATGATAGGCCTTCCTATTAAATATGCTAAATGCATGAGAAGCACTACAGCAATTGAGCAGTTGCTGTTCTTGTGTCTCCAGGGCACAGCATGCCTCCAATGAAACAGGAAAGGATGTAGCTAACATCACTTTTAACCTTTTCTGGGTGGTTAATCTTCAAAAGATTTGCTTTTAAGCCATTGTAGAAAGGTTCTCAGTTTGGATGAACATTTGGATGTCAAGTCCTCCATTCGCCGAATGGAAGAAATAGATAACAGATTTTGAGGTTTTTTTACATAAAATTTATAACAGTCACTGAGGCAAGCTCTTCCAAAAACATAACTTTATCATAGCTGATAATTTTAGTGGATTTTCAGTGGTTGTAAGGCAAAGCACTACAAATATGATTTGCTCCAACATTCAAAACGTTTTCAGTATTACTCTGAATATATGGTTTAGAAATAATTCACCTCAGGCTAATGTTTGCCTTATAGGCAATACATAGTCCATTTAAAGAAGCAACACAAAACTGGAAACACCAGAAAATGCTTTAATGAAACTCTGTTTTATATGGGGGTTATATTAGTTCCTGAAGATAATCCATATCCAGAAATACTCAACCATAGCAACCAATGAATTTGGATTATTCCTTAAAAATACCTAAAAAGCCCACCACCACAGACAAAACCTATGCAATTAAATAATTAGACACCCTTACTGTGTCTAGTGCATAAAATACTATTCCTCACCAGTTTCTGATAAAAACTAACACTGCGGTGATGCATCCATATTCTTCTGAGGTACCTGTTCACTTACTGAATTCCATTCAGTGGGATGAAAGAGGATGGCTTATTTTGCCATTAAACCGAAGTGAAGATGTTTTAATGGGTCTTTGCCTTCCAGTGTCCCTCACTAAGACAGTGGAATAGTCAGTTTTTATAAAGTAATACACGCACTCGGTCAGCATTGTTGTTACAGAAAGCCCTTCTACATTTCTTCCAACAGGAACAGAAATTGCTATTGGAGATGCTTCAGTGTAGGTTTAAAGGAACATGCTTTGACTCTTACAATTGACTGACCTAATGCTTGCTGCACAAAGCTACGTTACTCCTAAATGTCATCTTCAGTAGACCAAACTTCCCATAAAGACATTCAAATCTAACCTTACTATTAAACAGATGTAGTATTGCAAGAGTTTAGATTCATGCTGTTCTAGACACTTGCCCCTTCATCATGCAGACTTTTTCTCCTGTGGTTTGATTTAGTGAATTTACTGAGTAGTGAATTTACTTTAGTAGCCCCTTTTCTGAGACCAACAGCAAAAGGGGATCACAGAGATAAAGTCAGTAAAAAGCTCAACAGTGTCACAAATCCTGGAATGGCAAGAACCACTGACATGTTTAAACACACCACCCTCAATGACCTGTCAGCCACTGCCATGTCCCAGAATGCTAACTGGGCCAGAGAAGGAAGAAGTACTTTGACTCACCCTTCTTGCAAGATCTGCCTTTGCCTCTTACTCTCAGGCAAGGCAGTTAAAATTATAGATAACATCTGTATTTTTTACATCGCCTGGTGCAATGAGGCTAGGGCCTCCAAGAAGCTTGCAGTGTAAATAACACAGAGTAAATAACAATGACACATGCTTTTTAACTGCAGAAACTCATCACCCTTGCTAAAGCGTGCATCACATACGCTGCTACTGCCTCTCACTGTTCATTAAAAGAGAATGAATCCTGAGGGAGGCATCATTGAATACAGATATGTCTCCAACATACCAAATCATATCCTGAGCCTGCAGTAAAGCTAATAAAACCATATTAAATACATTCCAAAAGTTCCCTTGGCTTAGTCCATGCCACTTGGGCAATTTATAATTTAAAGGAGAATATGAGATTAGAGAGAGATGAAAATAGTGTGATCCAGACTTTGAAACAACAGTTTAACTATTCTGTCATACTCAGAGGATTTATTGGTTTATAGCACATAGAGAGCTTTCTAGTGCTCTGTATTTTCTCTTTCATAAATGGTATGTCCAGGAATGTAGGATTCCCAAATAAATTACAAAAACATACTACTTGTAAAATCTGTATAATCAAACCCACTACATTTTCCAGATCTCTGTGTGTCACAGTGATCGCGCATCACAGACGTGCCATATTTACCCTAACAATCAATAGCATCCTGCTCCCTGGGCTAATGTGGCTTTTAAGTGGCAATGCCCAAGATACACTCTCTACCCTTGTCTGAACTTTGACCTTCAAATTATGTAACATTATAGTTTGATTACTTGAACCAAAAAGCTCACCACACACTTGATTAAGAGGCTCTCATCATAAACATTAATTCTCTATGAATAAGTGCACCAAAATTTAGCTTCTGAAAAGGAGCAAACTCTACAAAAATTCCTTACCAGGTTTATGTTATTAAGATTAGACTGTCTCTTGTTTTCATTCAAGAGCAAGTACCAATGCTATCCTGAAGGTGTAACACATATGCTTCCTTTCCAAGCAGAGCTCTTTTGCCACTCAAGTTCTGCTATATGCCCACAAAACAAGGTAACAGTACACACACCAGTAAAACCTACAGTGATAACAATACATTTTAAAACATATTTATAGAATATAGTACTGTCTGTATTGCCCTTTCAGAGAAATATAATCTCTAGATACTTTCTTCTCAACAAAGACTCTGTCTGAAGTGCTGATGAGTTAAATAAGCTTGGTGTGATAACTGACAACATCCTATACATGTTTTTCTCCCCCCCCAATATTCTGTTGCAAATACAGACTTTCAAGTGAATCGTCTCTGTCTCAACAACAGTATGATAATACTTTGTATCAGTCAGAACAAAAATTCTTTAAATGGAGCTGACAGGTAAATTCTAAGGCTTACTGTTTTAGAAGGAATACCTCCCTCTGACAAAGAAGGTCTGCTTCAGGTAATCACAGCTTTTCCAAACTTTGCTCATATTTATAGACTGCCATGGAAGATTAATCACATGGTACCATTTTCATCCAGGAAGAAGTAATTCCATCATGCTACATTTTCAGATGTACCAGTGAGGTATTCAGATTAACACTCGTACCAGGATAAGCTGAATGGAAAAAGAAACTTGCACATACTGTAGCATGAAAACCCCATACTGGATCAAAATCCAGTGTTAAAAATCCTGGGAACTCTCCAAGTAAAACTGTTATTATTAATATGTCTGAATAGGTTAAGAGACAGATTGCAGCAAAGCCACCTTAATTTCACATTAGCTGAATTTCTTTCACGACTGACAATACACCACTTCTGACTTGTTCTGGAGCAATTGCAGAACTTCTCACCCAGGAGAGCAGAACTCCCCTGCTTATTCAAACAAACCAAATGGGTACTGTCTGGATTTTCTGATCTAAAGTTTCTACAACAAAAATCTTTGCTGCAATTCCAAGACACTCTTATCCTAGTCTTAGAATAAGCTGCTTTTCACACATCCATTAACACAAAACAACAGAGGGGAGCATTCCTCAGTGCTTTTTCTGTGTTCAAGGAAGAGATGTGAAAGCACTATCTGCTGTAGATAGCTAGAGCCTTGCCAGCTAGCAGCAGAAAGGCGGCAGGAAACTCTACATGTAGGAGTCCTACGGAGGCAGCGTAGAAGGAACTGCTGAGAATTCATTTCTGACTGGGCTTACAATGCTGACATGCACTCCTGAGGGAAAGTAAGTAAACACATAAAATAAACAAAGAAAACAAGCAGAAAAAAAACACCAAACGAACCAAAAACCAGCCTTACTGCTCTTTGACTCTTCCTGTAGCAAGTTGCACATGAGAAGAGAGTGGCAGTGGAAGACTGAATTCCCCACTGCCTGCACCAGCCCAGTCAGCACTGCTGCGAAGCAAGCCATAACATCACATCTTGGCCCAGCAATGCTGAGAGAGCATTTTTGTCTCCTGAAATTCCCTCACATGGCTTGGCTCATGAAAGAGCACAGAGACTCACCCATTTTTTGAGCATTTCTTTGAGCAAATTCTTGGTTTCTGTGTTATGTAGGGTCTAGTCCTATCTCCTACCTAGGGTGTCTGGGCCACAAAACAAACCCGAAAACCAGGGGGAAATAATTCCCACTGCTATACCCAATTCTCACAGTTGCCTATATTCTCCGAACAACACAATTCCGCACAGTGCTACAGCTTCTTTTCACATCTTTATCAGGACACAGCCAGTCATTAACACCACATCAAGGTAGCTTCTCCTTAGAATCATTACTCCTTTTCTAGCTCCGTGCTGCTTTTGTCTTTCTTTTCTCCAGAGCATTTCAGAAACAGGATACATTTGGGTACCCATACAAACTTCATTTCTCTTTCCTCATGAGTGAATCTTGGCTTTGCTGTAGGCTACAAAAGTTCTGCCACGTAGTTGAGAAAGCCAGTACTTCATTCCAATTTCTGTCTTTCTTTTCTAGTAACTCCTGATGCCATAAGTAGCCTATTCACCTTCACTGACAGGATCTGAGAAAACTTGCTTCATCTAATCCAGAAACTTAGCTACAGTCCTAACTCAACAATACAAAGATTGCCTCCCTGTGCCTACTAGCACTGCTCTATTTTGTGTCCCTTCAACACCTTACGCTATGTAAGGCGCACAAGCATTCAAGAAATAATAGATGAAGAGTAACCAAAGAAACTTGGCTTCCACCTTTCTAAAACTTGGGTTAAAACCTCTTTTCCCCTGTCAGCTGCATTTGCAGCACGGGGGGATTACGTGGACATCATCAGCGAAATGTCCTTCTCCTCCAGTGCTGACTGCCACATCCCCTGCTGCCGGACAGGACTACACGCTGCACTCCTGCCAGACACAGAAAGGGCTACTTTACAACCTGCTGTGGCATTTTTTTTTCTAGTCATTTAATTCCACAGTGCTCCTAATTTCAGTAGAAGTTACAGCTGATAGATGCCCAAGAACAGTACAAGGAATATTCGCTGGCCTTAACTCTCCTCCTCCCTTCCTTGTTGCCATTTCTCGAAATCTTCAGCTGAAGTTAATCTCTTGAAAAACTGAGGGATTCCCAAGAGAAAACTAAACCACACTAAGAATGACGACAGCAAATAATTGATGACTTCAAACGAACGGGTGAACAATTACTGAGACAATGAAATGATACAGTGAGTGAAATACTTAAATTTAGCTAATTCTATGTCCCAGTTTTCTGAGATTCTGTTGAATGTCTAAGGATTTCTGAAAGAAATTGACAGTAAGCTGCATGAGAAATTTAACGTGGAATTCAATGATGCTTTTTTCTTACAAAACACTTAGCATCTAAAATCCTTTTTCTGATATCACTGTATTACCAACACTAACGTTTCGCTAGCAAATCTGGGCTTCTGGGCTGGGGTTGGCCTAGAAGTGGAAGAACGTGTTCAGTTCAACAGTCATTGGGAAAGCAGAAACTCCCCTGGTACCATACAGGGGGCCAGCCCTTTCCCATGAAGATGATTGCCAGCCCTTGGGAACCCCCACACGGTGACTGGGGGCTTCAGCACTGCGTGCTTACATCATGTTACTGACCCAACGCAGAGACCAAGGACCAACCAGCAGCACTTCCTTAGCAACAGATTTCAGGAATCTCATCCCTGACTCTCGGCTAATGATGAGTTTTGTGAGGTCTGTACAGCAACTGTCAATTTGTTTATGTCGCAAACTACTAATCCCCTAAAACATAGTGACAAGGACCTTTTCTTCATGGTCTAGACCTCTCTCCCAGCTGATTTTTGGGGCACATTTGTTTCTGCAGGGTACACAAACTATTACAACTAGACAAATACTTTTGTCATGGTAGCTAATTGGCACAGAATCAACTAAATAGCCTATAACCAGTCAACTGCCCCTACTTACCAGGGACTCAGCTGCTCTGGAGGGCTCAACCGAAAACGGGCTGACAGCAGAAACCATGAGCTCCGTTTTCTCCTCGCCAGTCACTCTGCCTCTCCATGTACCTGCTGATCACCCACTGCTCACTGGGCAAGCAACTGCTTCTTTCACACTGCTAATAAGAATTCATGCTTTTATTATTAATCAAGGTAAAAATCTTTGCTGTTTAACCTGAAACGAGCTGCTTCATCATCACATCTCACTCCTTTGATCAACAATGACTACGCAGCCTGTAAATATTGTCAGGCAAAGATTTTCTCGTGTTGTCTTTCTACAGCACCTCCCACAACAGAGGGCTGATCTCAGCTAGAACCTCTCACAACTGTTGCCACCAGCGTGACCGAGCTGTTATTCCAGTAGCTAATTTGTATTTGTTTTCTACAGAAAAGTTTTTACTTTTAAGGACTGGAAATGCAAATTCTCCTAAAGCAATGTATTCTCCTAAAAAGCAATATATATATATATATATGTATATATATAAAAAATTAAAAGCATCCCTCCCAGTTACCAAGACGGCAAGAGCAGAAATTGTATCTAGATGTCAGAGCTTTAAACTTGTGGTCAATCCACAGGTCTACCATTATGCAGTGATCAATCTCTTGATTACAAAGCCAATCAAGAACAATTTATGAATATGAATCTTTTTGTATATATTCAGTCTTTCAGCTGAATACCTCATCTTCTTTGGTACTTTGTCTCACTTCTGAAAGAGGCTGTTGTCACACATTTCATTGGTATTGTAAGCAGCACACAAAATCATTGTTTACCATCCCCACAGTTTTCTTGGCTCCAGTTTGTGGTGTTTCTCTGCTCCTTAAATACTTTAAAATCCTTTAGCTGAGATGCAGGGAGTCAACTGACACCAATTTTTCCACAACTTTCTCTTGCTTTTACAAGTCCTGTGAGGAGAGGCTGAGGGAACTGGGATTGTTCAGTCTGGAGAAGAGAAGGTTGAGGCTCCCTCTCTACAGCTACATGAAAGGAGGTTGTAGTGAGGTGGGTGCAGCCTCCTCTCTCAAGTAAATAACAACAGGATGAGAGGAAATGGCTGTGGTTGCACCAGGGGAGGTTGAGACTGGATGTAAGAATTTATGTACTGAAAGAGTAGTCAGGAGCTGGAACGGGATGCCCAGGGAGGTGATGGAATCACCAATCCTGGAAGTGCTCAAAAACTGTGTAGATGAGGCACTTCAGAACATGCTCTAGTGGCATGGTGAGGTGGTTTTTCTGTGGGTTGTTTGTTTTTTTTTTTTTTTTTCTGGTTTGGTTTTGTTGTTTTGGTTTGTGTTTTGTTGGGTTTTTTTTTATGTTTCGGTAGGGAGGTTTTTTGTTTGGTTTGTTTTGGTTTTTTGGTTAACAGTTGGACACAGAGAGCTTAAAAGTCTTTCCCAACTGTGTTATTTGCCCCATCCTTTGTACTAAGTGCTTTCTGTATATCCTCATGTGCATTCTTACAAGTGGTGTTAGGGTCATCCCCCATAACTTCTTTAGGAAACACTGACTTATATTTAGGAAACCCAAGACTTATATTCCACTGGAATTAATAATTACATCCCTCTGTTGCTTAAATATCTTCCATAGTTGCAGTCAGAAGCTGACTACAATTAAAACCTCTACTGGATTTTATGTATTTTTTTAATAAGAGTTAAGTATTTGGAACCACTTTCTAAAGGACAACTGTGAACCTGTGCTATCTGGATGCTGTTATGAAATCTGTGGGTTGTAAATGTGCTTTAGCCTGACATTTATTTATAGTGTCTGTCTGGGTTTTGTTTTGTCTGTCCGCTCCAAAATCTTCTGCACAGTACTGAAGAAATATCCTTTCACTTTATTCCCCCCCCCCCCCCCCCCCCCCCCTTTTTCCTTTTTAGTTCGTTAATCCAAGCAAAAAAAACATTGTGACTGCTACAAATCAAAATGCTGCTCAAAGATTCCCTGATCTGACTCCACATTATCTCCTCCCATAACAGAGTAATACAGTGACTTTGAGTATTGTTTGGACTGAGATTCACTCTGCTCCCATTCCATATGCTTTAAAAAAGAGGAGAACGATGGTAGGGATCTGATGGAACTGTACAGAATCACAAAGCATTTGAAGGAAATAAGCAGAGCAATATGTAACTTCTTCACAGTACAGAATGTGGGGCATGATGAGAAACAAAGCAGTAGCCTGCTTACACCAAAGGCAGAAAAACCAAACCAGAACAAAAAAACAACGAACACAAATTGTGGATCTTGGTGCCCTGAGTTGTTGCAGAAGCTCAAAACACTACTGGGATCAAAACCACACTGTAATTGAAGAATGACACCTATGTTTTTGTGGATATTAAATGTGATGGTTGAAATACATACAACCTCCAGCTCAGAACAGACTGCAAAGAACAAAGAACTGAGAAGGTCACCATATTCCACATTTACAAGTCTGACACAAACCCCATAATCCTGTCCACTTTCAGAGACAGAATGGAGGTTAGGCAGCTCTCCGGTTTGTCGCAGCATCATGAGGCAAAGGGCCAGGAAGTTAAGATGTCCTGAAGGAACCTGTCTCGGGCAGAGGCCAACTCTGCCAACATGCAAAGTGCACAAGCAGCTTTCTGTGCTCAGCGTTGCAGCAGGAACGCTAAGGGTTGCAATGTCCACAGCCTCTACTGCACCCAGACCTGCATGGCTTCACAGAAAGCACTCAGTAAGAGATTGTCACCTACTGGGGATGGGGACTGTTATTGTCACTTTGTTTCTGAAAGGACAGGCATTCAGATAGAGTCGATTACAAACAGTTTAGATTTCTAAGTAACCCTATATACATATTCTTACCCACATGTTGTGCACACAACAGAGTACCAAACACAAAACCATTCACCAATGTAGTGTTTCACCTTGCAGGTTTCTTTTCACCGGGAAATTCCCCTAGGGCATCGGCTTAGTATGAAACTTTTAAGATTTCAGAGAAATGTTTTCATCTCAAAGCATCATACTTTGGGTAGCCTTGGCCATTAAAAAAGCCCCACCTATTACTACTCTTTCTAGTTGTATCGCACCAACAAACCTGGAATTAAAAATAAATCTAAGGAAGTTGCTACAAATCACTGCTGATCCCAGTCAGCTTTTCCTTAGTACATCAAAAGGAACTTTTTTATGTTTACAAGCCACAAAATGCATAAAATGGTGTACGGTTTTACACCAACACCGGTATATTACTATTGTATTTATCAGTGGCATTTAGAGCAGTTGGCTGTTTGAAATAAAGCCTCTATTCAGTGGAGTCTCATTAAGAACAATTGAATTGTCCTTCATCTGTTTCTGGGGCACAGAGGACTAAAAAGCAGCGTCTGGAAGCTTTATGGGCATTAGCTGGCTTTCTGGTTTGTTCCTCTTAGGCAGCCCTGTCTGGGTTTTCATACATTAGGCTCAAAGACAAAAGGATTTCCAGCAATAACCTTCTTCTGATGAAACTCGTCTTTATCTACTTCTTCTTGTTTCATAGTTAAGTGATGAAAAAAATCCTTTATGGGCATAAGTCACTATTGATTTCAGTCATCTCCTCCCTGCACAGCAGTGCTCAGCTGCCTGTTCATTAAAATGTCTGCTTACTGGCCGCACTGGCCGTCAGCGGGAACGCTCACCTGTCCAAGTACCTCGCTCAGTGCTGCAGTAAACAGGGACCTGGTTCTTTATGACACTAAACATTCCAAATATTCACATTTTCAGGCTTATTGTTATCAGGGGCAAAGCCTGGTTCCTGTATTTGTGATGGCAGCAAGGCTCACTTGAAGTGAAGACAGCTGGCAGATTCTAATAACTGGGCAGCTTGTTGCCCAGAGCACAGTAAGTGCCACCTTATCGTCCGTCCAAGAAGTGGCTGGTACTCATGTCCCAGGAAACTTCCCTGAGGCTGGGCTGAGTCCCAGGTATGTGTCCATTCAGCTGTCACTGGCCTCCCTGTCCAGACAGCTTGCAAACTGATTACTACATAACTATGAATTACACACCTTGAACAGTCAGTTCTCTTTGGCAGTCCCGTGATCCCCTGCCTGTGCCTGCTGTCTCTTTTGACCTCCACTCTCTGGACAGGATTTTATATCACACTCACTGGATATTTAACTTCTCATTTTTCCTTGTGTACTGCTCCAGCCAGCCAGCCCAATTCTTGCCGAGTCCACCCTGCCAGCTAACCCCTGCTGGACCTCTCTAAAGATACGCTCCTGACATACGGTCAGCTGGCTGAAGAGGTATGTGCATATTTTGGTGAACATCTGGAGGGAATACCCCAAGCATAATGATTTTGGCTGGACTGTGAGAAGTACTCATTATTATATCACTTGAAAGCCAGCTTGTTCAGCTGGGCTTTTTCAAGGCCAGGTTAGCCTACCCAGAGCAATACCAGCACTGCAAAGAGCTGTCTCTGGCAGGAAGAGACACTAACTGGACTTCCATTAATGCCCAGATTTAGCCCTCTTCTCCAAATAGGTGGCACCTGCCAGTTCCATAAACATCAATCTTACCAGAGTCTTATCTTTTACCCATTCTGCATGTGGGTCCCTGAACAACATCAACAGTCCAGTTACTAAGAGCTGCACAGCATGCTCCCAAAGCCAAGCTATTGCATTGGCCTGGTAGTGGCATGTGACTAAGGACAGCAGAATGAGTCTTACTATACATCACATGTGATATGAGAGGTCAAATCCTTTGTCTGAGATCATTGGACAGCCCCATTCACCAGATACCATGCCTCAAAATTACATCTGTCTGGGAGGTGAAAAAGGACAACTACAAACTCAGGAAACTTTTCCTCTCCATCTTTAACAAGTTTCAACCCTGCCAGAAAACAATACGCAGACTTACTGTCAGTAGCCTTGATTCTACAGAAGCCTTGCGTCACAAAAATTTTCAGGAAACCAACAGAGATTTTGCAAAGCATTTTTGCATGGGTTTTACTTTCCCTGATCTTCTTAAATAAGCTCATAGTTTCCAAGCTGCAAACATCATGGATGGCATAGCAAGAACACTACCATTTGAAATGCCAGATTGCTTGGACATGAAATTCAAAGATTTTTTTCTCTCTAACTATTAACATCTGAAAACCCTGCCAGACTTGAAGAAGTGTCCTAATTTATACAAGTCCTCTGTTTGTTAGATGGAAAATACAGCCTTTTGCCCCCAGTCCAGTTTAGTGTGTGAAAGCATAGACATCTCATCCCAACAGAGCATCAAAACGCAACACTAAATTTTGTACACTCTTAGCATGATTACTTTGCAATTATGGCATATGTATTATGGCAAATCCCACGTAAATCATGAACTCTGTACATTACAAAGGCACTGGGAAACACTGATTGATTTGGACAGTTTGTAGTTAATTAAGTTCATTTCCAATTCCATCTCTTCACACCATTTCAAAGCATTCTGCATTGAAAGCCCATTTTCAATTAGTAAGGAGGATGAAACAAAAAGAATTAATTATAAAAGTGGCAAGCCCCGTTTAAATCTTCATAGTGCAGCAATTATTTATGTTAAATGTTGAGGAATTGGAGAGTTGTACTTGTCTAATACAGTTTTTTTTCCTTGATATATGTCTCATATATATTAAATCTGTACAAAGTAGCGGCATAGCATTTTTTAAAGTAAGGAATAAATTATTGCTCACAAACTTGTACAAAACTCCAAGAAGTATAAAAAAAAAAAAAAAAAGTCTGTGCTTGGCTAGAGCCAAATTCAGTGTCTTGGCTTGATTTTGCTCACTGCTACTGGACTCTTACCCCGAGGTAATTCCATTACTTGGACCACAGCAAACATCCCCATAGAAATAGCAGTGGGGGAATATTACTGTCAGTAGAAGTCTATGCTGGAGAGTGACTACCTGAAAGGAGTTACCCAGTTTTAGTCTAGTGTTAGATGCTGCTCAGGAGTGTAAACCACTTTTGCAAGTTACCACAAGGAGGAGTGGGCAGGAAAGCTTTCAGATATCCTTTTCTACAATCCCTTCCATGGGTACGTGGTCAAATCTTCACAATGGGTCATCATTTCAGACTTTGGTAGTGGAAGAACCTGAGACTCTTTATAGACTACATCCAAACACCCCCAACCAAACTGCTTTTAGAAAGTGGCATAAATAACATCACACACTGAAATTTTAGGAACACAATAAAAAAGAAAGAATCAAAATAAAAAGGGAGTTAATCTTTTCAATTGGTGATGTCATTTTTTTACAAAACAGACCTCCTTTTAGCACAAGAATACCTTGCTTCATATAAGCCAAAGACCTCCAATAACCATTAAGAAGAGAGAGAAGGAGAACACTAAAAGTATTTAATGATGCCATGTCTTAATTTGCTGATTGTACTGCCTTCACCTCTACCAAGGACTGTCAGCCATAGACAGGACACTGAAACAAATGATTTGAGGTTAGCTGTAACCACATACAGTGCTGTAAAACAACTTTAACTTCATTCACTAGATTTTAAACTGTCATCTCTTGGCCATTTGTCATTGGCACCGACTGCCTGCTCTAGAGCCAAGCTGACTGCATTAGCCACCGGCGCTGGGTTCATTGCCACATTCACGGTTGGCTCCCTCCCTCTGTCCCTTTTTTGTGGTTTTGGTAGCAGGCTTTGTAACAACACAGCAACAGTGGGGCAGGAGGAGGAGAAGGGTGGGCACTGGCAGAGTAAATGATTCCGAGAAGGTAAAAGGGTAGGCAAGAAGAAAAGCAAAACCCTAAAGAATTCATGCACAAAGTAGGGCTTTATGAGATGAGAAACACAGCATTACAAGATAGACTGTAAAGCGTTTCTTCTCTTCCGCTTCTTTGATTGAAAGTTGACAAAAACAGTAAGGATGGTGTGAATTTTTAACCCAAGGTAGAGATCCACAGAAGATGATTTCTACGAACAATGTATTAGAAGGTATTTCCAAATAAATGCCTTACTCAAAGGAAATTACACTTAAGTCATCTGAAGAGAAACTCTCTTTATTATCATCATACAATAACTTTCCAAAATCTAAGTGTACAATCCGTGGAACTAAAAATACTTTATCAGTTTTCCTTTTTGTTTTTGATTCTCATGAAGAACAAATGAGAAACGCGTGTATCTTTAAACATTCACACTCACAGGTGCAAACACGCCAAAGCTGTTTGCTGAATCCAACCATTATGCAGTTGACTCTCACTATCAACCAGCAGGGACCTGTCATTTCTAATTCCCACAGCTCTCCTCATTAGTAACCCCCCATTCCCACATTCTCCCCAGTATCCATGATTTTGCTCAGCTCCTTCTGCCTCTGCTTCGGATTATTCATTCCTTGAAACACATCCCATCAGATGATGCAATACCACATCCACAAGGCAACAAGAGTTAGAATCGCAGCAATCACCACGATCTACTTTAACAGACTCTGACTACTGGTCTTGAATGACATCCAGCCTTAACAGTAATGTCCTCACTGCTTTAGGTTAACTTCAGAAAACCTTCACAATTCTCCCTATCAGGAACTGAGAAGTCTAATAACCCAAAAGCCACAATGTAATTTTTTTTAATCTGTTTTCAGAAAGCTCAGGTTTTCAGAAGAGGAAGAATACACACGCACACCCCATTTTTCAGAACTCTAATGGCCACCATGCTTCCCACACAAAAAGCCAATTACTGGGCAGGGTAATCCAACATTTGTCCCGTAACAGCCAAGAAAGGTGGCATACATCTTTAGACACCCACAGCTTCAAAGTCATAATTTCACTAATTTAGGAAAATATGTTGTAATAAAGTGTAACCAACAATTATTTTGGCCATTTAATAGAGAAAATCAGTTCTTTAAGACATAGATAGGTTTGCATATGGATTTCTTTAGAAAACTCAAGCAGCTAGGGTGCAGGGTTTTTTTGTTGGTTGGGTTGGTGGTTTTGAAAATGCAGAGTCCTGGGTGGCCTGAAATTGCTTTCACAGTGTGCAGTACTGCTGCAATTAGAATCACAGCCACTGGAATAATACCACACTTGAGAAGGAAATAAAAAGCTACAGACTTGAGGGTCACATCCACTTTCCTCCTCAATTTGAATTAGATCAAAACTGATCTGGGAAAAAAACGAACCAAAACAAAAAACATATATACAAAAAAAACTCCCAAAAAACACACACACACACACACACACAAAAACACCCCAAACAAAAACAAAAAACACAAAGCAGAACAAATGGTTTTAAGAAGAGTCTGTTTGGTTCATAATAAGGCTAAGGCGGCAGTGCTGAATACTGACAAGCTTACCCTCAAAGGCCAAAATACTCAGACCACAGCAATTATCTGAAGATGAAATTAATTGCCCATCAATTTATCATTTTGCATATTTATTATTTTCAGATAGAAGTTTCGCCTCTTCTTTCAGCAGTGAGATCTCCAACACACACAAACCTCTATGCAACAACTTTGAGAAAGAAAATAAAAAGCAGCCGTAACGCTGACATTCTGCATGCTGCAGCTGAAGCACAGGAACATATTCCTGAGCCTGTTAGGAGCGTTTGAAATCTGTTGCCCTGCAGGGATCCTGTCGCTGTTCCTTCTGTGCCTAGTAACAGGAGGTGCAGAATTAACAAACAGGAGCAGGCTGAAGGTCCAGTGAGTATGGACTTGGCCACGGACTGGATCAGTAAAGTACTAACTGAGCTATAGGTAACATCTCCTGCACACGAGGACAGGCAAAAGAAAAAGGCCACTATTTATGCACTACATAGACACAAGTATTTAAGTGAAGCCTGGGAGGTAGCTGAGAGAAAGTAAGTCAGTCAGGTTAGCAACACCACTGATTTTCCACCCTTGAATAGTCACGAGTTTACTTCAGCGCAAAGTAGCTGGAATTATGCTAGGAAGAGAAATTATCAACTCTCAGTTCTGCTTTGGAATACATACAACTGAATCTTTAACCCACATGTAACAACTGCAGACCTCCAAGGCTATTACATCATATTACTTAACATTTGAAATTAATATTAAAAATAGGTCCATTACAACATTACAAAGATGGACATTTCTGAACATTCAAATTAGCCATATTGGGAAAAAGTATCTTCACTCAAACATCTGAAAAAAGGGGCAAATTCCCAGAGCTCTATATAAATATATGGCTATTAATGGCAATACATTTAAATTCACAACAGAACATTTCATTCAGGACAACCCAGCTTTGAAGTGAATTGGGTTCATTCTCTTTTATTATAAGATGGTGCATGTATTTTATGTGTGTAAACATTTATATCAGACAACATTGCATTTGGTGGTGACTGATTTGGAGCTACACAGTAATTGATGGGCCTAGTAATTTTAAGAAAAACCATTACTATGACTTATCTGCTCAGAACATTGCAGGTTAAAAAAAAACTGTAAAAGCAAGTGACAAGAGAAACTAAATTATATAAAACTTATGTGACTAAGCAGTGCTTTCCTTTTTACATCTATTTTTAACTTGTCTTTAGATTTTATTTAAGCAGTATTTTCATCTAATTCAAGCTGCTGCAAGAACTGATGCAGACAGTCTGTAAAACTACCTTTGTTTCATACTTCAACATCTCACTTCCTATTTATTTTGAGTATTAACTACTGCTGATTGCTTGAGGATCAACTCTTTTCTCCTGGATTCCACGAATGGGAAAGAGAGCTCTCAGCACACACTAACACCACTTCCTAAGCAGGCTGTCACAAGCAGCACACGTACCCGGAGAGTTACCTCTCTCTCAACAACAAAGCCAGAAGTTGAGCATTGCTATATTTTTCTGACTATTCCCAGAAAATTGTACATAGGCTCCTGAGATATGTAAACAGAGGTTGGCATAGGACAGAAGTTTTATGAGATCTTTTGAAGAGTTGCTTTTCTTTAAACTGGACGAAAACTTTTAAGTATCTACATTTTCCTGAGCAAAATTATTCCACAAGTGTTTATTTTAGACTGAATTGTATTGCTACTTATCAGTAGATCATCTGAAATCTAAAAACGTATGAAAGGAAGAAGATCAAAGTGGAAAGATACTTTTGAAATGAAAATTGCAATAATGAGCATTTCAGCATTGCTTTAATTTACCTCGTTTTCCTGTAAGAATTGAATTTTTGAGGAGTCATGGCAATCTTGCAAAGCGTTTTTACCTCAGTAGATCCTTATTCCTCATCTGCAAAAACCAGTTTGGATAAAGAATAACAAGTATTAAGCTTAGTGCCTCTGAACATCTCAAAACACAGCAGAAATAAAGCCAAATAGCAGGTGGAAGGCAAAATGAAAGTTAAGTCCTATAACACTCCTTCCTTCCTTCTGCTCTTCTAGCAGCCTATGGAGAAGTAAAAATTACATCTCTGAAGTGCAATGGTTTTAAAGGTGAGGAGTATTTTTAAAAATGGAAACAAACTGTCCCTGGCAACCTTCCCCGTGACTGAAGGAGGTGAACCTGCCACTAAGTGACTGGTTGATCTACTGTATTGCTTCTGTTGCATAACTTCTGCCACAAAATTTCATGGCAAACCTAAATGAAAACATTCAGTTGACTTTCTTTTACTCTTTACAGCACAACAAAGTATTCCCAGTTTGAGTGATCCAGAAGCCAAGGTTCTTACATGGGAATACAACTTAAACAACCAGTTTATGCTGGTCTGGCCTCCTGCAGTTCATACACTGTGGTACGGAAATCGGTGTTGTCAAGATAATAATATTAATGATAATATAATAATATTATCATCATCTCCTCCTTTACTCCATAATTACAAAGACCATGATAAACAGATGATCTGTCACAGGAAAACTGAGTGTAGAAAACAAATCTGTAATACAAGTGCCTGTAAAAACTCCACTTAAACACAAAGGGTTTGCAATATTGCCAAATACTCTGTTTACGATCATTCCGACTTGGAGTTTCACCTCCAACACACACAATTGTACAGGGCTACCACCATATAAGGCCTCCCAGCTAATACAATCAGTTCACTAGTATTTATTAAAAAAAGAAAATATATATACACACACACGTAGTATCTTGTGTTGTAACCAACTTTTAGATTTATGAGCAAACGGAATGTTTAGAACAACCTGTATTCCGATGCCACCATTTTTGACTAAGTAATACATATTTAACACATAAAATAAAATCCTTAAAATCATAGCCACCTTGCAGAGGATATAGGGGGTTACAGAATTTTGTTGTTAATTCTCCTGCTCTGTATTTCACTTTGGAAAAACTGAACTTCCCTCTAAAGACACAAGCCTTATGGCCACCAACATGGCCACCAACATGGCCATACTGCTCAAGGTCACAGAGAACTCAAGGAAGGCAAGTTAAGAATCAGGCTTTATACCATAGTCTTGAGAAAGCCACAAGAGCTTTTCCTAAACACACACCCCAAGAACAGAAGCACTACACGATGGCTGCTGCTGCACTGGCCCTGCATCAGCTACAGAAAAGCCTTTATTAGCCTTGTGATCTGCCTCGACTGGGTTTGATGAAACTAAAGCAGCACAAAGCACCTACATCAGGCCAGAGAACTGGAACCACTGCCACCACTTAAATCCCAGTCATGTCAGCAGACATGTTTCTCAACAGCCTCTTCAAAATAATGTCAGCGACAAGCATGAGTTTGGGTTGACAATCATTTACATGCAAGTGTGACCTTTTTACTCAGTAGTGACATTTGTATCCTATTAGCAAAATACTGTATTGTATTTAAGCAATAATTGCATTTTCTATGGAGACAAATGGCATGTAAATCAATAAATGACGAGGCTGCAGGCAGAGCACGTTATTGATTTTCAGTCATGTTCATCTCTGAGCTTAATGCTGAGAAAATACAGTATATGCTATGATTTTTTACAAATTACATCTTTCAGGCCAGAGAGACGTTTTCTGAGAATTAAAAAAGGTTTTCTCCCATAGAGAGAAAGGAGATTAAAGAGGACTGGGAATTTAACAGCTGTAACTGAAGTTAACACACAGTATCTTAAAAGCAAATGCTCAACAGATCGATAAAGGTTTGTACAACACCCTTGTCATCTACTCAGGTGCTACAGGTGATCCTACCATGCATGCATACCATCTGTATTAAACTAGTGGTTAAATGTAATATCACACCCCAAAACAAACAGAAGCTTTACAGAACTCTCAGAGAGCCATTCTTACAGCTTCTACCCTTCAAGAGAAAACCAAAGTATTCAAAACCTTCCACAGTAAGACAATGGCAAGAGCCAGGTGTGGAGAAGTCTTCCTGAAACATGACTAATGTGTTTTCAGATTTGCTGCATTTTTTTAGACGACAACACAAATTAGCAATTTTAATAGAAAACTAAGAGAAGGGAATAATCTCCCTGGTTTCCTTTTATAAATAAATCAATCAAATTCAACGGTCAGATTTCTATAGGAATTGGCCATGTGAAAATCAGATTTCAGAGGAACACAAGTTTAATTTAAGAACCAGGCCACCAGTTCTTAAGGATACTGTATTCTGGTACTTAAATGAGAACTGTGGTTTTAAATAAAGTAGATTTAAGACAAGACAAACTTAAGTAGCTTGTGATTCCTTAGTTCCGTACCTGCACAGATAAAAACCAAGAAGAATCTGGAATGGATTCCCTAATGGATCAAAAAAGTGATTGCTACCTGGTCTCTGTCAGATGTGCACAAGTGGTCTTGATCTCCTAGAAACAGAGCAGTGACTGAAAAAAAACTTCACCACACAGATACCCTAGGAATCAATACCAGCCATCTCAGCTAGCAAAAGCTGTGAATATGACAGAAGATCATCGATCCATTTAGTTTGGAAGAGCCCTTGAAGATCGAGTCCAGCTGTTAAGCTAACCCAGTACTGCCACTTCCACCTTGGCACCACATCTACCCATCTTTTAAAGACCTCTAGGGGTGGCGTCACCACCACTGCACTGGGCAGCCTGCTCCAGGGCTTGACAACTCTTGGGAAAGACCTTTTTCCTAATATCCAATTGAAACCTCTTCTAGCTCAACTGGAGGCTGTTACCTCCTGTCCTCTCACTTGTTACTTGGGAGAAGGAACCAACCCCCACCTCGCTACAACCTCCTTTCAGGTAGTTGTAGAAAGCATTTTGCTTCTTCTCTGGGTCACAAGTAGTAGTAAGTTAATTATTCTCTAACTGAAACATTGCAGTATAAACACTGACTTACTCTAGATCCCCTCCTAAATTCACTGAGAATATTTTAGGACACTTAGCCTGATTTGGGATATTTTCCCCATCAATTTATGTCTGGCAGCCACAAATCAAGATTATTCTGGTTTTAAGTTGGTTACTGTGGTTGAATAAATTACGTGGAAGGAAAACTCTTAATAGAGTAGCTGTAACACCAACAAGTGGGGTTCACCTCCTCCTCTGTATGAGGAATAGCCCTGCAATATTATTTTATGCTGACCAAACCTTTCTGTACAATATAAAAGGAATGGTTACAGACATTCAATTTCCTCCACAATGGCCAATTTTCCTTCCCCTAGAAGTTATTTTGAATATGGATTATACAATCTAAATGCAGTTGTTCAGTATGTAAGACTCCTTAATATCCTAGAATCGAACCAACAGGTTAAGACACTTCTCATTTGACTGCACTAAATTATTGATCTACTGGTCCCTCTTTCAGATTTTGAATCACCCAGAAGGAAAAATAACGCATTAAGATTTTTTTCATTCTCGGTGAGAAAATATATGCAAGTAGCTCGAGTCCCAACAGTAAGAATAATCACATCGAGTACCTTACAGTAATCCATCTGATTTTGAAAGAACCACTCAAAAAGCAGTTTATTTTTAAAATATATTTTTTGTTTTCTTGGGAGTTGACTATATAAGTCCCATCTATCAATTCCTGCAGTTTGGGTATTACAGCATGAATAATATATGCCTTTGTCCTGTGAATAAGATAACAGCCTTCACTCTTCAGCACTCTACATTTCTTGTTCCAAATGTGACCTAAAATAAAATTTTCCTCCAGTAGCTGAAAAGGAATTTAGAATAAATGAATTATGAATACATCAGTGGAGAGAAACACTAATTTTTTTTCTTTTATAAGAATAAGAAAATAAAGAATATGAAGCAAAATATCAAAAATTATTCATTATATTCAGCGAGGCACACGTAAGGACCTAAAGATTTAGCCAAAGAGTGGTTTTCTCTAAAACCAAACTTCAATACCAGTACTTGACACCTTATTAAGTTACCACTTCAAAAGTTTCTTCAGCCCTTATGAGCCTTTTCAGTAGCCAACAACAAACATACCCCTTGGCCACTTGCAGGTATGAATTGAGATGGATTCCATTCTAGCCACCTTGTCTTATTTTCAGATTTTTTTTTTTTTTGTGCTCTATTTTTTTTATTACAGAGGCTCTGGCAAACTTCTCCGAAGCATCAGGAAACCACGTCTGTTACAAAGAGTTTCCAAGGCTGGGCAGAACACTGCTGTCATCCAGTAGACCAGCTCTCCAGTTCCTGTTTGGCAGAGTCATGATTTCTCTTTCTGAAACAATTCAAATAAACATTCAATTATCTGCTTTATTGCTCACAACGCAGCACTACGGATCTGCCTGGATGCTCATCACAGTACCCTATAGCTTTGGCAGCATAAATAATCATGAAAAATTGTGACCTGACAAGAATCACTCCATTAAATGATTATTTGTCCCAGAAAATACGATTGAAACCTCATCTATACATATTTTTGGCCTGTGGCCTCCCTCCCCTCTTTTTCCTTATATTCTTAAAAAGAGTAAAACAAAAGTCTTCGCCTTTGCATTTTTCATTACCCTGAACATACTACTTTCTTCTTAAGTCAAAAAGGAACTGGAGCTTTATTTTCACAGAAGAGTCAGGAAGCAGTCCAGTAGATATTTGTTTTGGACTAAGAACACTATCTTTTCTGACTTTTATTCCCCAGATTCTAACATTTGGCAAACACAGTAATTTGGACTGTCACAAAACTTGTTTAAGACAGCTCTGTGTCTGATATAAGGCTAGAGGTTCATAAAAAGAACCCAGAGTGAAGGAGGTAAATAATTAAAGGCAAAATTCAAGGGGTTTTTGGGAGGGGGGAGAAAAGCAGAAAATAAGAGAGGATTGACCTTTTATTTCAACTTCACATCGCAACAAACACAAAAAGCACTGAATTTTGAAAAGAAAGTATTTGGATGGTTTAAAATGTGTATATATCTTCTTTTTTCAAGGCTTTAAAAGAGTTAAATGAAGTATTTCAGAGAGAACCTTATTTTCTAGTAACCCAAAATGATTTTCCATATTATTTCTCTTTTCCTGAGGCAGAGAAATATTCAACTTAGGATAACTCAAAGCTTTCTTGCTGCATTCTCCTCTGGTAAAATCAGCAATCTAACACCATAATTTATTCACAGAGATGTAACTGCTATCTCTACAGACCTATGAGCAGCACAGCGCTTTCCCAAAACCTTGAGAGCAAGCCTTGGCCTGGCGGTCACAATGAGAAAGCAGCTCATCATTTAAACAGCAACAGGCTTCGTCTTTCCATCTATTACAGGAAAGAAAACGTCCTTATTTCAGACAGAGAATTCAGTCTTCAGGCCTTGGCTTGACCTTTAAATCAGGAGGAACCCAACGAAATGCCACAGATGGATAATGGTTAATGATGCTCACCAAGGCGCAGTGACATCCGACTGAAAGAAACAAAGCCACGCTCCTCCACTCTCCTCTGAGCCACTCTAGAAAGGAAAACTCACGAGCGCTAAGCAGATGATAACATTTGTTTTAAAGGAAAAGTTAATTGAAATTGGCATGCTGCTGCTGCTCACAGCTAGGAAAAGGACCCCAAGAGATCAGCAGAAAGAAAAAGGGGGGGGGGGGGGGGGGGCTGGAAATTGGTGCAAGAGTTTTGCCAGATGAGCACTGACTCGCAGCCAACAATGGGGCAGGCTACATGTCTGATAATCCATTTTTAACTATGGCAAGATTAACTCAGTCCTGAATAAAAAGCCATTTCTAGAGTGCAGAAAGCCTATTATCTGCTCTTCTTAGCGTATGAGCAGGAGGAGAAGAAAACAGTCATATACAATCTACTTTTTTTTTTTTTTTTTTTTTTTAAAACGGATACCTGGACTCAAAATAAGAAGAAAAACCTCACATAAAAATACTTACTTTGAGGCATGCCATGTAATGTTTATCACTTAATCATTTCAAAGTGCTGACAGGTTTACTTACAGCCTTCAGAGGCCCACCAAGATGAACAAGTCACGAATCTGAACACCCAAATCCAAACGGGGACAGCCAGCTTTCCACCACCCCCCATCGCACATCAGAGCCCTTGGCAGAAACACCACCCTTGAACACCCACTGTTTAGCAGAACACCGAACTAAACCCAATCAAGTCTTCATTAAGAACTGCTTTTAAGCAGGGACCACAGTTTACTAATGGGCAAGTAGTAACCTCCATCAGACTCAGCCAGCAGTATTTAGTGGTTAGTAAAGCAGGAGTTTTACAGGGCTGGGGGGAACCTACAGGTACTGAGCAGCAGTTACAAACATTACAGATCAGTGACTGAGCAAGCAGGGAAAACAGGGTCAGAAAGCTCACTACAGTGGTCTGCCAATCATGAGCAGGGACATTCTGAGGAGCAAGAATCCTGATGTCCTTCCCAGGGATAAAATTCCAGGGGAACACCTCTTGAAAGGTGGAGGGTTTTTTCCTGCTACACTCCATCTCACAGGTATCCTGTAGGCATGAAAAACCAATAAGCTTTAAGCTGCTCACTTCCCCAGGAGCTTGTTTATTCATGAACACCTAGATGGCTACTTCCCAAGTGCTTAATACCCTCCAAAGTTTCTGAGCACCAGAATGTTCTGACGAACAAAAGGCACTTAAGAGCTCCATCAATGAAAAATCTCTCACTGACTTCGGTAGTAAGTCCAGTTTCAGACAAAGGTTTGAAACACTATTCGAGGTAACTGCTTTGATCCAGCAGCTTCTTCAGAGGTCCCTTCCAATGCCCAGCATTCTGTGATTGTCAACTTTTCTCTGCTATGTTGAGAAACACTGTAAATCTTGAGGTTTTTTTTCTTTACAACTTGAAGAACATAATAGGGAAATAACCTGCTGGGCAGCAGCTATAGACCAGTTCACGTGTCCAGTTTTCTAAGTAGATTCATTCGCATCTTCTGCCAGGAGAAAAATCAATACAACTACAAATTGAAGATGGTCTCAAAGTCAGAGCCTCATGGCAGCCACTCTTCCTAGGGTTAGATCCCTTGCTGATGTAAGTGGCCTTGGCAGCTGAGCAATTCACTTCCTCTGTGCTAAAGGGCTACCCCCATCCCCAGTCATTGTACTGGTTTACTTACTTCCAAAGGCTAATACAGCAGAAAAATGTCTTTTCTCTCCTTTGCTCTTCTGCTTTGCTGCTGTTCACCATCTGAGCAGAAAAGCAAAACACCCACCTCTCTCCATTCTTGTGCTCTTTTTTATTCTCATTGGGTCTATTAGTGTTTCTAGATTACATCTTGTTCCAATGGCTATGTGTGTGGAATTGAAACCCCACTGTCCTCATTACAAGGAAAAAAGCCTCCTTACAGCAACTAGCATCTCCTAAGCCATTCCATTGGCTTCCAGTAATCACTAATCAATACGAAAATATTGTCATTGTATAAACACCCCCTCCCTGAAAAAACACGTGTAAAAATACTTGAGACCTGAAAGAGTTAAAGTCTATCATGTACAGAAATATAATAAATTAATTCATTGATAACATCAAAAATAGCTAAATTAATTATGCTGAGTATCAATACAGGATTTTTTTTTCTTCCTTCTCATTACATTCAAGTTGATTCATCGCTGCAGTATCCATTATTTAGAGAAGAGATAGGACAGTTTGCTGCAGCCCTTTTCTGACCTGAATGGGCTGTCGTATTTCAGATGTGAATACTCTGTATTGTGGCTTTCCACAGTTTTTGATTCAGCAGCAAAATGATGCTTTTAAAGAAAAGGAAACCCTAAGACCCATACAGGAAAAAAAACCAGATGCATTAGAGCTATGGAAATAATGTATTCATAGCTGAGTGTACGAGAGCCACTCTCAGCCAGAAATGTCTCTAACAAAACTCTTTAGGAAATCAGCTTCTGTAATAGAACGTATTTGGAAAGGTAAAGCTGATAACCCGATCACCTGAAGTACATTCAATGGGCTTCTTCCTTTAAGCTTTTATAATTATAGCATTAACCGTTATGCTTTTTAATGCATTAGACACATTGAGGACATTGGACACTCAATCAACATTATATAGCAAGAAAAATTGAGGTCTTCACAAAAGAACCCAAGAGTGGAATTGCCTTATATTGTACAGAGCTGCATCGAGCTGCTTTCTGAGACACAGGAAGAGAGAACCCTTGGTAACGGAAAGAAGGATCACCTTCTGCAGTATAAGGTTTGTTGACTGTCACTTTCAAATACTATACCTACTTTTGACCATGTTTTATTTCGATGAATATTAACCGTGGCTATGTGGAGAAATTCAATTACTTGGACAGAAACAAACCCTCGCCCATCATCTCCAAATCTGCATTCCTATAGACACGAACCTAAGCTTTGATACAGGTGCATAACCCGAAACTCAACCCAGAGCAAGAATTCAGAGGCTCCTGATACAGAATAATTACAACCTTGGTGAGGGGACAAGCTGAAAATTTAGAAATGCTCGAGTCTACGTAGCTCCCAAACAGATGTAAAGGTAAAGGGTTTCTATTAACCTGTCTTCAGGTTCATAAAACAGTGGAATCTCTACACTTCCCACCTGCGAGTGCCTGCAATGCTTTTTCTCGCTACCTTATTACCAACATTCATTTTCCTTTTTCATACAGCTCAGAGAGGAAACAGAATTCACTCTAGAGAACCAAACCAATTCATCCACAGAATACAGTGTACAGTTTTGAGTATCTTGCTTCAAGACTGCAATTATCGTAGAACTGACCACCTTCCAGTATCTGGTGAATGAAAAAAAAAAAACCCCACACAAAACAAAGCACACAAAAAAAACAAACCCAAAAACCAACCGAACAGAAAGGACCCAACACACTAAAACCAAAACCCACAAACAAATCAAAAAAACCCAAAGCAAAGCCAAACGCCAGCCACAAATAAAGTACCAACTTCCCAGAGGTCAGAGCAAGCATCACGTGTGCATTTCAACAAGTCCATTTTAAACTTCTGCTCTGAAGTAAGGGGCTAGCAGAACAGTATTTCCATTCAGTTTCTGGCACTTCCATTATGCCATCAATTATTATCGTGTCCTTTTCTAATTGGAATTTCATCATGTGCTCACATTGCTGAGCAGAGTCATTTAGCAGCCGCAACACAGAGAGCCCAGCAGGCTTTATTTCAAGAACTACAATGGTGTCAAGTGGTCAGTCCTTCGTTTTTAATTCCTGGATATATGAGATGCAAATTGCATGGCCTCATTCTGACAGCCAGTCATGGCAAACAGTTACAATTACATTCTAACATACTCTTAACTATGGGTAAACAACATTATCAAGCTGGGGACAAGGCAGTTTGGATCACAAAGAAAAGATTCGTCGTATTATAATAATTATTTAAATTTTTTGGCTTTATTGACCACAGTCACATCTTCCTAATCTGAAAAGTAATTACCCCAAATCTGTACCTTAATCCACTGTAGAGAAGCACAGTAATAGTATGAAATAATTTTGGTCTTTTTTCTTTCATGCTATATGTGCAAGCTTGAAATGATCGAGGCATCTGCTTCATCCCAAGCTCTGTGTGCCTGACTGTTACGGTGAAATGCAACGTCCTGCCACACAGACCTTAGAGTGACATGTGCCAGACAGGTTCCTGGTGCTCTCTGTAGAGGAACACAGGTGCCAGTGGTCACTGCAAACACTGAATGCCATTTAATCACCATCACTGGGGGCTGGTACTCCTCACAGTTCTGGGGATCTCTCTCCCGGTTTGGATCAGGGAATTTGTTGCCTTACTGACAACTGATACTGACCTAACAAAATTAGTGAGCACAGTGGCACTCTCTCGTGGCTTAAGGCCTTGGAGGTCACAGCTGGGTCACTGCAATTCTGAACAAGCCATATGATAAGTGAATTCTTCAGCCAACAGTACCTTTTTCAAGGGCCTTATTTAGTGATGCCAAACACCTCCTTTTCTCTTAAGCTCCTTTAACTACTGACTGGTATAATTTTTATGTGGTGCTACCAAACAACTTCCTCTGACATATCAGATCTTTGAAGTCCAATCTATGGTTTATACAGCAAAAGTGAGGCTGACATTCCTTCCGCTGCTTAATTGGAAAAAAACCCCAAATCATTACAAATCCAGGTCTTGCCTCAAATGTAGATTGAAAACAATGCTGGAATTTGCTGTATGAGTTCAAAACACACAAGCTTAGCATTTACTTTCTGAGCTGCTCAGGTCAGTAAAATTTTAATCACCATGCTCATGCTAAGAAAACAAACATACAAAATAAGAGGTTCATATGTGAACAAACCAAATCCATTACAAAAATAGGATCCATCGTGAATACTACTGGGAATTTTATTACTTTCTCTGTGGCACATCCATATTCTGAGCCTGAAACGCATCTTGCCCTACAGCAAGCCATTCTGAAAGCCCTGTTGAGTTGTAAACGCTCTTTTCCACTGCCAGCATGCCAAGCTATTGACCCGTAGCACCTTGTGGTTCTGCTCATTTTGACAGAGTAGCTTGAGCAAGATGCCAATTTTAAATGTCAGATGTATTTTGCTGTGTGCACATGGGAAGCTCTTCTGTGACATAAATTGGGATGATTTGGAGTACGTAAAATGCAGTGGAATGCCCAGGGAAAAGGTCAGCTGCTTTCATACTGGGATACTGTAGAAGACAAGCATGGTTAATCCTCACCCAATCCAGTCCCAGCAGCCTTCCTTACACTTAGCGTCGTAGCAGTATTCATTTAAATTAGAAGGTTATGCACCACTGGATAAAATGAGAGATTTCAGTTAATGAGTTTTTCAATTCTGCTGTAGAAGTTTAATTCTGGTGTAATTTGAAAGAATTCTCTCCAAGTGTACTACCGGAACAGTTATAACAGAACCTGCTTATCTCTGTTTAACATCTTTTCCATTCCTAGACCAGTCCTCAAACTCCAGGCTCTTGTTTCTCAGTGTTATAGTTAACTATAAAATGCTTATTGCAGAACACTGAATAAATCTATTTCATTCCACAGTGCACAGTGCAACATTCTACAGCAGACACTTGTTTAGCATTGGTCTTCTCCCCCACACTACATTCAAGACAGACATTAATGTCTGGGAGTCAGTCACCACACACCTGTTCATCCCCAATGTATCTTCAACAATACCTTAATGAAGAAACAGACATTTCTCTTCCTTCTGCACTAGCGTACCCTGGCTAAGGTCCACCCACCCAACTGCCTCTCGACCGCCAGGACCTTGAAGAAGTGCTGGTACCATGTCTCAGTCAGGCAACATCAACAGGAAACTCAATCTTGACTTTACGTTGGACAAATTACAAGGAATGGAAAGAATTTCAATAGGTTGCCCAGGGGAAGCAGAATATTTATTTCAACACCGCTCCAATTTCTAAACAGTCCTAACGAAGCTGGTTGTCAACAGTAACATTACATTGCTGTTCATTGCTTTTCTAGCAGATGGAGAGAACTTGTAAAAGCAGAATGCACTGCCACTTTGCTGTTCCAACAAATTAAAACTCAAGTCCTGAAAAGTTAATTCAATCAACAGTAATAACAGAAATGTGAAGTTTAGACCTTTGGTATTTTACAACACACAAACATATATAAGTTTATGGGCACTTGTGCCATCTTTTGAGAAACACAGAGTTGTGAAAGAGGTTTCCTCTGTGAAGATTATTTTGGATCTTGTTTTTATATGTAATTTAGATATCCAGTCATAGTTCATTTATCATTTTGATATGAAGTCGTTATAGCTGTAAATGTCTTCAAGTTCTGGCATGGCACTCAAAAGTTCCAGAAAAATCTTACAAAAACCCCACGGATCAGACTGTAAAAACTAATGAAGTATGATAGCCACCCTCATGTATAAGAGAGCTGTCTTTACATGTGTTAGATTAATATATCTCTCTGGGGCATCATTTTCTTCAGAATAAGGGAAAATTTTGCTTCCTGGCCCAGATCCCCAAAACATCAAAATGCAACAATGCTAAACGACACACTTCAGACCTCACCTCTTGCTGCATTCATACCACAAACAGGTTATCTATGGCCTTTATTCCACAAATTGTTGCTCTATTGCCAGAGCCATTGCAACATACTCACTAACTGATGCTAATTAAGAACCATTTCTGAGTGATTCATGGACCACAGCTGCTATTCTTCCAACTACTGTGTGTCTTACAATGTCTGCACATCATACAACAGCTGAATGTTTTGTTGTCCTCATGGATTTAGTCTGAAAGTCCCGGTCAAACTGACTATTATTATCCCAGTTTTACAGGTGAGGCAGAAGGATGATGAGTCTGGGTTTTTGTTGATTCCATTGCTTGCTTTGTTTTTTCTTTTAAAGCATTTGGATGCCTGTTGTCTCCACAATACAATAGTAAGCACTTGATTAAATACTCCTATTTTCACAAGTAAGTGTAAAACACTCTGAAAAAAGGCAAATGTTCTTTGGTCATTGTGGAGATAGAAGTAACAGCAAAAGGACTGAGGATGGACAAGTCTAATAAGAAAACATACACACTTACACAGTTGCTGATTAGGGTTATGTTTCTTCATTGGCTTATTTAATAAGGAAGGAAATAAAAAATTTTCTCCCTGATGCACATGACAACACTCTATTGAACATCCAAGCTGAAACTCTATTGAGGTAGAAAATGGGGATAGGAAAGAAGCTTTACTATTGTTTATACAGCAAGGGAGATTTATTAAGCTTTAGAGATAAATTGTCTGGAAGCCTGATGAGGTATGCAATGAAACCATACAAATATCTAATTAGCATGTTAAAAACTTAATTTTGATTGATACTACTATTTGGGCCCAATTTAAAACCTGCACAGATTTGCCAGTCCTTGTGCTTTGTAAATACCTGTCCTGGTTTGATTAGCCGACTGGCACTGGATTTTATTGAGCTGCTCTTCCTCCTTTTCCTCCATTTCTGTTGTCAATCTTTTATCTTTCACTACCTGCTAGAATTAATCCCAAATGAACAGCACAAGCTATGTCACTACAAGGCCAAGGGTCTTTCCCTGTGATCATACACCTGACCTCAAGTCCTTACACTCAAGACCCATCTTTTCTTGTTTCTATCTAAATGCACCCAGGAAAATTAAAGTGTTGTGCAGCTCTTTAATACCGCAGAGTAATGTACAGAAGAGAGGAGCTGCTAATTGGCCATCACATTCATATGAAACTTGAGTTTTTAACCATAAGAACATAAGTAACTGCTTAGAACTTGTCCACAACATGGAAGATTCAACAAGTATCAGGGGATAGTTAACGTGCAGGAGATTGTGGGAAGAATGGTAATTTTTCCTCAAGGCCTCCTAAACGTTGATGATATTTTGTTCACACTTAAACTATGTTAACACAAACCATCTTGTAAAGACACACATGGATAGTTATGCATATACATATTTAATGCACTACATAGAAAGGAAGATTTTCAATGGACATCATACGTCCATTCAACTTGGAGAACTCAAAATACCTCCTGTAAACCTTCACATTTTGACCCCAATTACTCTGTCATTTTTATTAGTCAGACATGTAAGCTACTCTCAATCACACTATGTTTATATAAGGCACAAGGCCAGGGAAAATACACAACAATTTTGTCATTACAAGTAGAAACAAACTTCAAGACATTTCAAAAGGAAAAAGAAAAAAAAAAAAGTAAAAAAAGCGTGACTGCAGTAATAGCTTCACATACCTTCATCCACTACATCTGCATATGCAAAACAGATACAGACAGATACCCCATCCCCACAAAACCAACATGCCTACATCCACAACTGCCTGATTTCCCCCCCTCAGAACAGGCACCTCTAGACTAGATTTGAATTTTCTGGCTCAGATCCATGGATAGCATTCATGTTATGCAGTCAGAAGGGGAAGATCCCCAGGGGAAAGCAAGGGCAGGCGTGCTCCTCCCTGAAAGCACAGTGAAGGTGTTTCATTAACTCCGTTTCATATTTTTGCACAGCTTATGATGAAACCACACAGTTGTGTGTGTTCCTGTAAAGCGTGTGCTTACAGCCACATCACCACTCCCGGGGGATGGCTATCTTCTTCTTGTTGCTCTCAGTAAAACTTAGGCAATCCCATCCCATAGATAGGTTCCAAACCCAGAGCCACAATATACAGTCAGAATGAATGAATGAATTACAGGAACTTCTGCTTGCCCTTCTCCACCGTTCTTGTCTGTGTTGCTAGGTGAGGGAATTAAAGTGTTAACATAAGAAGCTATGATATAGCCCTTGCCTTGAAGATGGTCATACCTTGTCAGTCTGTGGTACTTTGCTGATGTTTCAGGACAGACCTGATGGAGTGCTCCCTAACCTCGAGTAGACCATGCCCAGTAAACCTGCCTCTCAACAGCACTCTGCTGCTTCTCAGCACTGAGGAGCTCTTGGTGCTCTCCTGCACCACTACCTGCACAGACCTCACGTCTCTTACACGTGCTTTCCCAGAATCTCTAGGGCTTTGCTGTCAGCAGTGTTTCACCAAGTAAAAGCTTTCCACAGAGAGAAAAAGATTTTCTAAAATGAGCGAGGCTGTAACAGAAAATCCATGTAGTTCCAAAACCTGAAGTCAGCATGCTTGCACCTAAACCAGACCCCTGTGAGAACCAGGATTTAGGTCTACGCGTAGAACCAGCCACTGACAACTGCATTTGCTGGTGGAGCTGGGATAATTTCATCATCTAGTTCACAAATACCCACACAAGTATTCTGCATGCAAATATTCGTAAGGTGCAAATTAGAGGTTTCACAGCTCTCTTCCTTTTCTTTGCCTCCCACAACCTGCTACAATAAAACCTCACTTCACAGAATGCCAGTTAAATATAAGCAAGCTCTCTCCCTTGATCTACGCTCATGCATATCACCTCTCCAGATTATTTAAAATCCTGATTATTCAAATGCTTCTGATGGCTCTGAAGCATGACATGCACACGCTGGTACTGATTTTCTGCTAGAGAAAATAATTAGAAATCCCAGAATATTTTGAAAAAAGACTAAGAGATTAACTCAGGGGCCAGTTCAAAACTTCGCAGCCTTAACCGAGGTCTTGCACTTAGCGTGTCCTTCTCAGAAACATGAAGCTCAACAGGGTGAGCTTCAGACAACATCCTTGTAGCAAACCATGTTTTCTTTTACACCAGGAGAGGTGTACTTTGGAAATCTTTGGTATGCTGTGTGGGAACAAAACAACAGCCTCCAGGAAAAAATAACACACAATTCCCCTCTCTTTTAAGCAGGGTGCTTAAAGGAAACCTCTGTGAAGCCAACACAAAATATACAGGTCCAGTTCAGAGACCTAACTCCCCTAAATCCTAGTCCCACACTTAAGCTTCCTTAAACTTCATTTGACTGCAAGACTAGGGTTCATTAACTGACATTAGACAACTCACACAAAACAGACCATATGGTAAGGAAACCCATCCCGATCCCGGCAGTGAAGAAACATGACCTTCAGCTACCACTACTGATGGAGTGCATGGATCATTCATGAAGAATATACACAGAAACTCTTCATCATGAAGGCATTGCACATGATTTTTATAAGCGCTGGTAAATTCTAAGAAAACAATAAAATTAAGTTCCTTTTAAAATGAAGAAGATAGTCTTTCAGTCCCAGCCTCCTAAACTAATAAGTATTTAATCTGTACACCAAAGAAATGAATCCCTATCACAGTATACACAGTAAACACATGCATGATACCCGATCTGTTTACAGCATTGTTCTGTTTCTTACACTGAAAAGAAGAATTACTAGGAAAAAATGTCTACTTTGCAGCCAAGCTTCTTGAGCCCATGTGTGCTGCAGACTCTACAGAGCCATCAGACAACAGGACTGCAGACAGGCTGGAGAACAGGGCTAAAAGAAACCTGCCATTGGTGCTGCCACCTTGGACCCCAAGATGTTCTAGGGGTTACTGCATTTTGGTTTACAAGCTCCAAGAGAAAAACAGCAGCCATTGAATGAATATTTGTTTGAATGAATCACCTGTTTTCCCTTGCCTTTCTCTTCCTCAACATTTGTTCTCTCCATCATCTCATGTTATATTACCAGAGATCATGGAAGTTAAACATTTACAGCAGCTCCAGGCAGAGGCAGAGAATCCCTTCAACAATTCCCCTGAAAGCTCCATCTGTCCGAGTCACTTGTCAGTGAAGCAGAAGACAGGCCTTCTTTCCTACAACTACAGATGACGCTGTAGTTCCACGTTCAAATTCTTTTCCCCCAATTTCAGACCTGCATAAGCAAATGCAGTTTGCTGTACTGTTTTACTCCACTAGCTTTACTAACAGAGCTAAGTAGAAATGTCATCCATGTTTGAGCAATTGTTGGATATTATTTATTTGATACAAAATGAGCACTGAATGAACTGTCAAATTAATCAGCAAATGATACTATTACCTTGAATAGATTTAAACTATTCCATGAGAAACTACAGCTTATTATAGTTATAAAACTTTGATGACTGGCTAAACGTACAAAGCCTACAAATGTACAAAGAGTCGTGAATAATCTTTATAAAAATAAGATTAGTGGATAATAGGAACAAGGTGGATGCTGGAGACAATGCTGACATTTCATATTACAGCCAGAAATTGTTATGAAATTGCACTGAAATGTGCTGTAACAGGGAGGAAAAGGTGAATATCAATAAATTTCATTTATTAAAGTACTCAGTTATTGACATTTTGTAAAATTAGAAATCATGAGCTGGCTGCCTTCCACAGATGTGATCACGAGTAGGATCATCTCATGGCATACTGAGAGAAGGCAACCAGCTGGAAGTGCAAGCAAATGGAGTCTTTTCTCACTGGAGTTTATTCTATGCTAGTTCATTTTTACCATCTTCTCAAGAGATTTAGGAACTTGTGCTTCAGTGACATGCATGAGCAGCACGTTCTTTCAGCCTCATGGGTTAGGTAAATGCCGCAGCAGGACAAATGCCCTGGACAGTGTGAAGATATGGGACTGAAGAGTCAGGAAAAGGCTTGGAAGGAACCACCTGTTACCCATCTCCCTTTCCTACTGTCTCTTCTCCAAACACTTGGGCTGCAGGAGCAGATCGTCACAGTTGATAATTAAAATTGTCACCCCCTATCACACGCAAAGCCAAGTGACAGTCAAGCTTCTCTACCCATGTACTGATTTCCAGACAGGCAGACATATCAAGTACAGCTCAATGCATTTTTTTACTTGTTAGCCAAAGCAAAGGACAGGCTTCCTAATTGCTCATTTATTACATACATTCGACGTCTGTTTCCATCAAAGAAAACATTGCTATTTACACAGACTTCATTATTCACATGCATTTTCCGATTAATTCTCCAGCCTCTATGATTTCCTTATTTGCAGCATTCTGTATTTGAGACATCTCCAGTACCCAAATGTTGCATTTCATCTTTCTTTTCTATTCCCAAACGAATCATCATAGCTTATAATAAGTAACTCTGAACGGCAGATTTTTGAGGCAAACACATGATTTATGATTTAGCTTTAAAAAGCCCTCTTACACTTAACAAAGTACTGTCAAACATTCTTCTAAGTCAACACAGCCTCTGTCTGAAAATAGCAAGAGAAAAAAAAAAGCGACAAAAAAGTCAAAAGACTTTTGGGTTTTTTTTTTAGACAAGTTGTAATCACTCCCTTAGAGTTTCTGGGTATGGATTGCAATTACGAAACTAAGAGTTTGGTTGAAGGCCGTGAGAAATTCAAAGGTTCATTTTCTCCTACAAAGATAATCCTGTGGGCCAAAGCAAAACATCCTCCACAGAACACATTCTTGCTCTCTAAATGACAAAACTAATTTGTTTGGAATTGCTCAAGTCTTGTGCTAAAATGGCTGGTATCTAAACATAGCAAGGCAATCCTTTGGGAAGTTAGGAGGTGACTGGTTTGTGTCCACCCACATTGCTCATCACCAGCTGCTTTACCCACAGAAGACTCACAGCCACAAATTCAGGTCTTCCACTTGAATCAGAGTCAATATCCACCAAAGTAAAACTAGCCCTGTAACATTTACAGCAACACTACCTATTTTATCTTCACAATCATATCCTGACAGGACACTGACCTTGCACCTCCCTCCATCCCAGAACTATGTGAATAAAGGTTTCCACCTTCAAACTTTGTATTTGGGCCTTGTTATTTCCCCTTTTCACATAATGGATAACTTTATGTATGTCTCAATGAACTCTTTCATTCTTCCTGTACAGAATATACAGCCTTATTTATACCCATAAGCTTTGTGCAGATGACTAGATTGATATCCTCTACATACACATATTTCTGGACACTCATGAGCACACGCATTTCAGACAGGAGCACATATTAGAACTTTTCTGTCTATTTTTCTGACAATATTAAGTGATGACCACACACAAAACTGTGGCCCTAGTTGAATCATTTCTCAAAGGTCACTTAAAATGAACATTGACCTAGACAGGCTAATTCACCACAATTATCGGGCAAAATAAGGAAAATAAGAAACTCTTCAGCTTAATGTATCTTAGCAAATCCTTTTTTGTAGTTAAGTTTTTCGTGTTAGGTTTGTGTTACAGTTTTTTCTTCTACCTTGTGACACAGCTAAACATATAAGCAGAACTCTATTTGCTGGTGTGCTGAACTATGACCCTGTCTGGCTGGCTCTTGCCATCACCATGCACACAAGAGCGGAACCAGAGCAGAGCAGTTCTCCACCACACAGCTACAGGGACCCCAAACTCTCAGTGCCTTCAGCATGGATTTACATCATGACCATGCTATGCTTTGGTACAGCAAACTTTTCAGCATTTTCCAGTTCTCCAGAAAGCTACAGTCTACCACCAGAAATTGGCTCTTCTAATCATAAAAACTCATCTAATTTAAACCTAATCACAATCTGATCACAAACTACATCACAAAAACTGTTTTCACCCCTAAATTGTAAAGGAGATAGAAGAAAATTAGCCGCAAGAGAGACAGAAGGCTTTTGTGGCAGAGCTGAAGGCTTACGGAAAAAAAATTTCAGAACAAACATTTTCAATAGATGTGCTTAATGTTTTTATTTGTGTGAATGCTGAAGTGGCTGCCAATTCAAGTTTGCATGCAAACTGTCAAACATAATTGCTTGTGTATGTAACAAAAAAAATTATATAAAAAAAAATCTTCATTGTAAAAGTCTTAAGAACACCAATGTAACACTGGCTTTACAGCATTAAAAACAAATAACACGCTTGTGTCACGTTCTTGTATTTAGAGAAATGCAGAAAGCCCATTAGATTTCATCAAAGACAGACAAATTGTTAAATGGGGTTTGCTGCTTTGATCTGCACAAGATACAAATCATTCCTTGGGAACATTTTCAATTCAAACTTGCCTCCTTAAAATACGCTTTTCAAACTGTGCATTAAAATAAAAGCTATATTGAAATGCAAACACTCAACTAATAATTTCTCCGTGTTGATAATTGTCTTAATCGGGTAGCAATCCGTGCATCTGTGATATTGTTGTGACCTCTTCAGCTGAAAGCAGCTTCTAAATAGGCACTCTGAAAATTCAAGAGTCATTGACATGAGTGCAAGAATGTTCTATTTACAAAGAAACGTGTTTATCTGGTAAACGGGAAAAAAAGAACTCCAGATAAACTGAAAGATGAAGCAAACAAACTGGCATCAACTGAGGCATAATAAGAAAATGGAGTAGCAAAAGCAATTCAAATGTGTCTCTGCTGCCACAACCAGTCCAATGGGAAAGTTTAAGTTCTTGACTTAACTAGAGCACGGTCTCTTCAAATGCTTTTACTCCAACCCTAGCACATGTGGAATCTTAGGAAGTGCATATTCCATTTACAAAGGGAAAAAAAAAAATCCAGACAAAACCAAAAACATCTCACAAGTGTATCAGAAGAGAAAACCTCTGTGGAGTATTGTCAATGTTTATGGAAAATAACTAAAAGGAAACAAATTAGAGAGGAATAAAGCTCTGGTGAAGCTTCAAGTGTATTAAACATAAGCTTTACCCAAGCAAAATCCTCTTTGGCAACTTCAGGAAAAGGAAGAATGAGGCGACTTTTGTAGCAAGATGTGGATTCCATCCCAAGTCTCTACACTTAACCCTAAACTAGAAATCAGCACAAAGAACAGTAGGTAAAAACAAAAGAGACTTGCTTTTTTTTTTTTTTTTTTTTTTTTTTTTTTTTTTTTTTTTTTTTTT
>JANVCC010000040.1:13577696-13592264 GCA_025345505.1 Todiramphus chloris collaris
TTTTTTTTTGCTTTTTTTTTTTTTTAACTGAAAGAGGAACTGCTGGAAAAGCAGTCAGGATAAAAAAAGATAGCCTCATATGTCATTAAATCTTGAAAAATACAGCCTTATTTAAGTACTTCAAGATCTACTTTCTAAAAACTTCATATTAATGTCAGTCTTTATGCCTTCAAAGGAGTAAAAACAATCATCCCTTCCTTACAAAACAAATCATGTCCTCATAGCACACAGAAGCTGTGACATCATTATGCAAGGAAATCCTTTGTCTGAATCCTAGTGCCACACAACACTCCACATGTCCTCAGGAGTTACTCTTTGAAGGGAACAGGCATGTGAGACTCATACCACCTCATGTTTCACAACATAACTTATTTTACTCAGCAGGCTGGTTTCCTTCATGCCACAGGCAACAAATCCAGGAGAGCTACATCAGGCTACCAGTATCAGCGCAAGACCTCACTTCCACCTACACTGCCCCACATGCATTTCCTTTGCTATGGTAGAACCATCAAGAAATAACCAGGTAAATAAATGTTACAAAATTACACGCTGGTAGAGACAGTAGCCACTCAATTAAGAATAAAACTAGAGACAATGTGATACTTATTCACTAAACAGCGTCCCCTTCTCATAAGCTTTCTCTTTTAAATCCTTATCTGGTACCAACTTCCACATGGAGCAGCAAATTTGGAGACCTAAATTAAGGCAAAATTCAAGAGCAGATGCCACAAGTGGTATGAAGGAGGAGTTATTTGAATTTAATATAAAAATATAATTGAGGAGAATAATGAGAATTGCCTTCTGGACATTAATCAGCTATTATAAGGCAGTAATTTACCTGAGGCTTCACAGTAATGATTTCAAATGCATGAGTTGATATACTCAGAGTTTGAAGTTCACCTGCAAGTTGCAATTGTTAATGTTCCCTTTAATTTTCTGCGATCAACTCTTCAGTTCAAAACCCCTGATATTGCTATAAACTTTCATTCTGAGGACACACTAAATAAGACACCATTGCTCCACTGTCAAGCCTGCAAATAACACAGGTAGGACGTCTTGACAGTGGCTAAAATCAGGAACTCTAAGGACAAAGAGCAAGACCTGTGCCTTTTTTTTTTTCCATTTAGGAGGTACACTCCCCTGCAGACTGTCCAGGAGCAAACAGGAATAGGAGCTGGTCCCTAGCAGTGTACATAGGGATGATCCCTACAAGAGTCTGTACCATTATCAGTTTATGACTTGCTTATATGTATTGCCATTATTCTCAGGAAGAGCTTATCTTCACTCCCCTCTGTGCCAGCTATTATCATCAAATTTTAACAGCTCAGCTCATCTCCTGTGCCTGGATGTGATTTCCTACTTCCTTGAACTGCTACTATCTTCCCTCCAAAGGAAGGAGGGGGGGGGAGGAAAGAAAAAAAAGAACCAATCAATACAAGATGCAGGTTTCAAGCCGGGTTTCGATGCATCTCCGAGCTCACATCGGACAGGGAAGGGCATGCAGCTGGAAGATAGGAGGATCCAGACAGACAGGGGATCAGCTGCACTCCCACTGGGGGAATATCCAGCTGAGGTACCAGACTCTGGGCAGATGGGCCGAGTCTGGAACTTCTGCAGCTCTTCTCATTTACACACCTTAAATATTAGCATGTTTTGTAAAAAATACTTGGGACAAAAACATGAAAGAAGCTACTAAATTTTTCCCTGACCCCGAACAGCTACAAACTAGACCTACAGTGCCACTCCAGCTCCCAGGCAGGGCCCCTGCTCCCTGCCCCTCACCGTCTCCCCGGGCAATGGCAGACACACTGCCTTGCCTCAGCCAGGCTCACACAGGCAAAAGCCTGAGAGTTTCTCCACACCAGCCCTTCCCCATAAGTCACCTTAGCCGGCCTTCTTTAGCCCCAGAAGAGGAAGTCCTCTCCTTAAATTTTACAGTTTAAATACCTGCACAAAGATATTGTATTCTTCTAATATTAATAACTTCTATTCTCACCCTCTATTTATTACACTTTCCTCATAAATCAGCCCCGGTGATTTCTGTAGCCTATTTCCAGACAAAACCCAAGAACTTTTATGAGGAAAATAATTGTAAAACCTTAGAGCATATTTAAAGCCATAAAGCCTACTAATATATGTTTCCCACAAATGTCAAATTCCTCAAAACCGGCCATAGGAACAAACCTCATACTCTCAAAATGATGCTTTGCCTTAAACCCAATCAAGCTCAAGAAGGTTTCTTTCCATGGAGTTATTTGAATTCCAGCCCCTTGTCCGTAATGTTCATCAAAAAACAATTTCAAGTGCTATACTCCAGAGGATTTCACTACAACTGAAGCCAAGGGCATAGTCCTGCTCTCGGACAAGCAACCAACCTAGGGAGGTGATTTAGCTGAGCAGTTCTAAGAAATAACCTGTTTCCTGAAACTTCATATAGCTCTACAGCTTACATAAATATGCGTAGGATCAGTTTCTCTGCTGCTCCATTTTGCAGCTTTGTGGAGAAATCCTCTGGAGTATAGCACTTGAAACTACACCCTTGGCTTCAGCATCTAACACAACAGGATCCTCACAGAAACGCCTTTAAAATTTAAGACTAGGCAAAACACTTCAAGTCCAGCTTACCTTCACTCAGCAGAGATACTACTGCATTCTAAAATATGTAAAAGCACAAAATATCTAGTTTTAAATGGCACGGTACGGATGTTAGTAAATCTACGCTTCAGCTATGCTCAAAATAAACAAGGGAATACTGAATGGAGGCTTTTCTACCCTTTCTGATAAGAATCAAGATTGTTCTGAACTTCAAATTTTGCATTGTGACATTGCAACATCATTATCATCAGTTAAATACGTAGCTCATGTGTTTACATGAAACAAACACTTGAAAATCTGAAAGAAAAAAGGGTGGAGTTTACCCTAATTAATTGCCATGCAGCACACAAGGAAATGGGACGCTGGGGCACATCCTGCTGCAAGGCTTTGGGTCGCTGGGAGAAAGGAAAGAACCAGCAGCCTGCTCTCCAGCAGCCAGCCAAAGACTTGGCAAGTACCCTCCTTCATTTTGCTGTAAATAATTCTCTGGAGAACTCTGGTTCAGGAAAGAAAAAAAGAAAATCAAGATTTTGACTGGAACAGACAAAGAAATCATGAGAATGAACTCAACACTTCAAAAGCAGAATTGAAGAGACAGGAAAATGAAATGGAAAAAATTCAAAACTACCTTGCAGTGCACCTTTGGATAACGAAGCATTTAAGTGCTATCCTGACAAACAGAAAATTCATTAATCTTTCCTGACAAGTGACTTGTGAGAAAAAAAGCAAACCCGTGGCAATGTTCCTGCTATGAAAGGAAACCTCCATAAACAGAAGCGTCTGCAGCTGGACGCATATGGTAAAACCCAACAAGAACACAATAAAAGTGTTTTAAGCAATTGTAATCATAAATATCTCTCCTGCAATGTTATTTTCTCCCCCCGTACTGAGCTTTAGGGGGCATATCATCACATGCAGCACTGCTGCAATGGCATCGACCCAGCAGAGCTGCCGTGGAACTGCCTGTGTCTGGTCATAAGTTTATGGCTCTTCTTGGTTTTCAAGAACACATTTTCCACCCTCTTAACTCAGGTGCTGTTCCAAAATTAGAAAAGCAAAGAGTTTTCAATTCTTTTCCATCAGAAAAGAAGCCTACTTGTTCTCTGGAATGATTTTTCTACATTTTCACTTCCTCTTCCCTCAAGGCAGCAGCATCTCCAAGAGAGGCTATGCTAGTGGCACGGGAGGGCAGGAAGAGACCTTGCCACTTGGCACTTAGACACTACCTCTCAATCTTCCTCCTCCTCCTCCATAAAATAGATCAGATGCTTTTAAGACGAAACCTTCCGCTTACTCTGAACACTTCGGCTGCTCCTTGAACTTGGCACCCGGGGGAAAGGGGAACGGATGGCAGGGAGACAAAGGCAGCGCGGCTCACAAAACTAGGCCAACACCGGTTTCACGTCCTCTTCTCCTATGCCAAGGAAACAACCTGACTGTAAAACACTGAAGTAACAGGCTGGTAAAACAGTTAAGTCATTGTCATGGTTTAGGGTCAGGGCAGCCCCTTAGACCTATAACAGCCGCTCTCTGTTCACCCCCCTGCTTCCCCAAATGGAAAGAGAAAGGGAATGAGGGAGAGAGACTCAGCGATTAGAAAAGGAAACTAGAACAGCTTTAATGAAAATTAAATTAATAATTATAAAAATGGAATATATACAAATATATACAAAAACCAGTATGGAACCCAACCCCCTTGATGGTCATTCCATCACCATCACCACTGATGCTGTGCAGGCACTGGGGCAGTCCCAGACTGGGCTCTGCAGCAGACGGGAGCTGTGTTCAGGAGCTGGATTCTGGTACCAGGTTCAGGATCACACAGACCAGGATTGAAGGCAGAACAGACAGAGGCCTCCTGGGATGCTCCGAGGAAGGAAACAAAAGAGGACCCAAGCCAAGCCAAGCTGTCAAAACCAGTATAAGAGGGGAGAAGAGCCCTCAGATCCCTCAGCTCTATGCCAAATACGACGTCCATGGGCTGGAATCCCTTGTTGGTCAGCTCAGGGTCCCCTGTCCTGTCCGCACCTCCCTGCAGGTGTCACCTTTTCCTTTCTGCACCCCCCAATGTGGTGCACAAGATCCAGCAGAGGCCTTGGTCTGCACCCCAGCCCTTGGCAGTAACTCTAACCATGGGATGTTCTCACTGCTGGGAGCAGACCCTGCCTGTGAGAACAGGCTGCTGACTGCAGGCAGGGCAGGCAGTTAGAACTGAGATGAAAAGTAAAATTACTGAACAGAATTAGTTCTGTTCTCACTCAAACCAGGACAGTCATTAAAAGGTGTCTTAGATTTAATTCTGCACCAGAGGCAAATTTCCTCTGGGCAAACCACTCGTTGCTCACACCCCAAATCCCAACGGGAGCCAGCCTCACCTCCAGGCAGCAAAGAGACAGCACAGGCTCCCTTCAAGGGGAAGTGGACACTGCTTGTCACATCACAGCGATGCTGGTTCAGGTAAAAGCTTATCAGCTTTCTTGTTGCTCCTCACATTTCGAGAAATTCTGCTTTCTTGCCTTCAAGCCAACACAGCCTCCCTCTCAGAGGGCCCCAGGTCACCTCCCCAGAGAAGGGAAAGTGTAGAACCCTGCCCAGAGGTGAGAGGAGCCAGGAGGAGATTGCTCATTTCTATTGCTGCAGTCAGAACATTCTTCTCTTCTGAGAAGCCTGAGCTTCAAGTCACCTCTTGGTTTTCTTAACTGGACCTTCGCTCCACAGCATGCACTTCACAGAACGTAAATTTGTTATCCACAGCTCATAATGAGGTGACAGGATTTTCTGTTCTGGGAAGAAGATGCTGTATCAATGTCCTGTTTTCAGTCCCTCCTTTGGTAACTGCTGCACATGGAATATATTTCTGTCCTGTTCTACCTCATGACCTCTAAAAGCACTAACAAGGTGTTTTTCTGCAGGAGCCATCTAACGCCCTCTCTCTTGAGAAAAAAGTTCCTTTTTGTTTCTCCAGATCTAACTTGGTCTTAGAAGATAAACCCTACATTTCAGGAGACCACACCTGAGGCAGCAGGGCAAAAGTCCAGTTTTCCTATGCTTGTCTTTCATGAATTAAAAAAAAATGTACTTCATAGTGGCTTTTTAAAAGCAACAGCAACTTCAGCTGAGTATCCTACAGATCTTATGCATCATGACAATATTCAAGAAATCCTGGAGAGCAGAAGGATCTGGGTTCTTGTGAACTGGGCTGAAAATCCAATACTGAGAACTTAGGCAAACAGCTACAGAAAATAAATAATTCAATAAATTAATCTATAGAAGAAGCAGTTTTTCCTTTAAAATTTTTTTGTTTGTTTGTTTTTAAAAGAGAAAAAGACAACAAACCTTCAGATTGAGACCCTGTGTAATAACCATGGCCCACAGAGAGAGGAATGAAGAGCAGCAAGCACCTATCCATTCTGCTTTCTTAGGACATCAACAATTTAAGTGCTTCAGCAGAAATGAGGTATACCTACGAACAAAACATCCTTAAGCAGAAGGTCACGCTGTCTGTATCTCAAGCGAGAACACACTAAAAATCCCTTAACTTCTTAATACACACAAAAGTGACTGAAGAAAATAGAGGTTTTCTCTCAAAAGCATGGATTGTTACTCTGTATAAAACAAGGTCAACGTGTCGCGCATTGTTTTAGGAGAAAAAGAATCTAATTAGAGCGTATTCCTTATTGAATTACCGAAGAGGCAGGGCAGTTCATTTAATTGAATAAATCTAACAAAGAGAGCTCCAAATATCAGGTCTTTGCAACGCCAGTGTTTACATTCACCCCTCACATTAGCAGCTGGAAGACAAATCAATCACAAATTGAGAAACACCGGAGCGGGCTGACTCTGGGAAACCAAGGGCAGCGGCACAAATGCACATTACATGTTCTGCAAGGTTAAACTAATGTGGAGTAAATTCCTCAAGTTATGTAAATAAATTATAGTAATGTTGTCTGACAGCTCGTATTAAAGAAGATTAATTCAGCAAGCATAAACTATGCAGGGGACTTCTTCCACCCGGGTATCCCCGTGCATCTTACGGCAGAGCAGGCAGAACTGTGTGCCCAAAGAAGGTTCTGCAGCCTGGAAGCTCACAGAATCCAGTCCATTCCCCGGCTGGTGAGCAGTGTCAGGGCTCTTGGACAGCTCCCCAAAAGCTCATTTCTGAGACTCATCCCCTGTGATTGCACACCAGAGACATGGGGCAGACCTGCAGCTCACCAAGAGGTGACACACTGGATTCTGCAGAGCCACTGAGAAAGGCAGGAGGTTGAGAAAGGAAGCAGAGACTCCCCTGCCTTTTACAGGGCTCTAAACTGACTACCACGTAGGCTTACAAACCATCCACTCTGTGCAACAGACAAAGCATACAACTCCAGAGTAATTCAGAGCGAAAGGCAACGCGCTCGCAAAACTCAAGACCCTTCTCCCCCAGGATTTTGTTTAAACCATCTTCTCTCACAAGCAAGACCGTCAACACAGCAAACAGGAAACACCGGCAGAGGAACACACGTCCATAATTAACACCCATACTGCCATTTTTCTGTAACACTAAAAAGTTTCCTAACCCGAGGTACTCTTAGGGAGATGCTGACACAATTCCAGCAAGAAGAACATTAAAGAATTCTTCCTTTGTCCTATTTCCCCCTTCGGTTTGGCCTGGCATCCAACTCCTGGGAGTTTCGTTCTCTGAAACTTCTTTTATACACAAAAGAATGCATTTCTGTAGTAAAAACCAACCACACAGACACATCCACACAACCTGCTAGGAAAAATGAGCGTAACCCACTGAACTTTGAAAACTCAGTCATAACAGTTTCACCACCAATTAAAAAAAACCTGAAGGATGTTTTTTTTCTAGCAATTGGGTATAATAGTATTCACTTTATAAAACAACTGAACAGGAAAATATTTTCATTAAAGGAAGGATATGTGCAAGAAAGTTTTGTTTGAAAACCTCAAAGTAACTCCAGCTATGGACCACCCAGAAACTGAAATTGTGGAGGCACTGGAAATAGCATTCTGTCCAAAACCATAAGCCATTCGTTCCATGATAGATTACCGCTTCGTAATACATTAGATTAAGACTGACTTTATCCATCTATTTGTTTGCAGGCATCACTCTAGCAAGCACAGTTGTTCTGCTCTTGTTCGGTTTAATCTTACTTCTTAATCTTCATTTCAACTTTCATCTTAAATTTCCTGCTTTCAAGTATCAAGCCAAATTGATTTGATGCTTAATGCTTGACAAATAAATAATGAGCCTCTGAATTAGTCCACGTGCGATAAGGCAATGATCCCATTATTTCCAACGTTCTTATAATCAGGCAATGATTAAATTATTTCTAATGTCCTTAGCATGAATGCAAAAATACACTAAAAAGATCCTTAACAAAGCTCCCCACCATGTTTTTTTATTAAATGCTCTTAATTTGAGCATTTTATCACATGATTACACTAGCTGGGCCATAAGAGCTTATTTTAATGAGACCGGGAAGAGCTCAAACAGTGGGTGTTCAGTGTATCTCTTTGACATCTTTACCACCATTTGCCATTTTGAGCGTGATTAGCTGAATAGCAACTATTAGGAAGGTTGATTAATACTTTTAAATATTTCAAATCTTTGGTTTATTTTCTCAAAGAATGGGCTGAAACAAAAGACTTCCCCTACCTCCACCCGAGGACACAGCACAGCACAATGCGGGCAACAAAGAAAAGACCTCATGCTTAGCTCACTGCCAGCATCACTGACATTTCTATTTACAGAGATCTGCACTCATATATGAAATCCAAGGACTTATCTTAATTAATATCATGTCCACATTAGAAGCGTGAGCACAGTTGCAGCTAAAGAAATGGTGTAGGCAGCGTGCTTTCAATGTGTGCCTCCAGGACACTGCTACTGATAGCAGACACCTATTAAAGTGCTGAGAATCAACATGAAACGCCATTTAACATTCTAGCTTTAAAAAAAGTTTTTCAGAAATCCTCCACATATTGAGCTTGCAGAACAAAGAAGTGCATTAAAAGCACTGATAAGGGTATTAAAAGGCAATATTTGATGTACGCCTATCTAGTACATTAATATTGAATCTGGCTGTGATATGAGTTGCACCAGTTAAAATTACATATTTCTCTTTTTCCTTGAATCAGAGGAGATGGTTGCAGGGAAATCAATATCTAAAGCTTACCAGGCCAAAAATCTTCTTTCAGCACCGAGATACTATGGTGATAAAGGCCATGAAATAAAGGTCAGAAATATATAAAATAGAGATTAGATGCACAGAGACATTTGTAACATGTAGTGAAATTAGTAATGCCTTGTTCTTCCAGAGGTCTGCCCCAAGAGCTGCTCCCACCAGTGCAGCACACCCTCCCACTGCTTCCCATTAGCACCGGTAGTGCCAAGTGCCTGCCAGAGGACAGAAGGCTGCTCTGGCCTCTATGCTGGGACTTAGGGAAAGCTGCCCTAGGGGCACTAAAACCAAGCAAAGATCATTTTCTGTTCTTCACCCTACCCTGCAGCCCTGGGGCTAACAATGACCCATAGGAAAAATACTCTTTCAGAGGGATTTTGTGATGCTTCAAGTCCCCGTAGACAGCAAAAGAAGCAGCTGAAGGATTCTCAGCACACCAAGAGTTTCCGAGTTCTTGCAGCCCTTTGGGTAAGATTCTTTGGCAAGCTGGGAAATGGGTGAAGTGTCATCAATCCAGAAAGATGTCTCTTCAATGAGCTCTCCTATATGCGTAGTGCCCAACTCCCAGGTATCCACCCTGCAGTTATCACTGCCTAGCCAACACAGAACACGTGCACGGAGTAGCAAAACACACCAGGCCAGCCACGCGGCCAGATGCGGGCTGTGCAGAACGGTCGCGGGCAGGCCACCGACACGGGCTCAAGGAGCAGAAAGCTGCAGAACTCTTCCTTACACCTTGTCTGGCATGCACTGCCTCAGACCGTGTTGAAGCTAACACAGCACTGACTGTATGATTGTCGTCTTCTGTCAGCATTCATTTCCTTCTAGATTACCGAAGGAAGGTGACCTGGAATTAAGTCTTGGTTAAGTCCTATTTCCACCACGTGCCGAATTGTTACAACGATGTGCACACAGATGGTCACGCTGCTGGGCATGTGTGTACTTAGGATCAAAGTCCAGAAAGTAGTAACAAGGTAAATTTTAGGTGGAAGAAACAATCATCATCTGTTTTGTTGTCGCGTAGTTTTCAGACGTGGCTAAATTACCATCTTGCTGAGCCAGCCCCCTAGCTCTGAGGGAGAGCTCCAAAAAGAAAATCCCTAATGTTTTATAGAGAGACATGAAGAAAACATGGAGAGATGCGGAGACATGGAGAACACAGTGTGCGTTGGTCTGTAAATGAGAAAAACTCTAGAGGAATTTATGTGCTCATACAAATGTAGCTGAAGTTTAGATTGTCATTAGCAGATAGCACTAATCCCTGGCTTCTTCACATTTGCCTACACTAATTTTGTTGCACTAAGATGAGAGGAAAACCTTAAATCTGTTTGGCCCATCAAAGAACAAAATAAAAGTCAAAAAAGAGGTGGGGGAAAAAAACATGTAAAAGATTCAGATAAGTGAGTTGACTGCTGTTTGTGGGAGGAAGGTGTTGGGAGAGGTGCCCCCTGACCTTCACATCAGCTCCTGCCGCCTCTCCCGGGCACCAGCAACCATCCTCCCCTGGGGAAAGCTGAGCAGGAAGGCTGTGGTCAGTCTGAACTGCCCGGCAAGCTGCTCTCTGCACGTGGTTTGCCCTGGGAAGGGGAAGGGGGCAGGAAGCAGGACTGGAAGAAGGCCTGGAGGAACAGACAGGAGGGAACTGGAATGAGAGATGAGTGCAAAGGGGGAGAACATTACAACAGCAACTGAGACCAGCCTGTGCACAGAAGTAAACAGGATAAAGGGAAAAGGGAACATAAATCAAACCCCACAGAGAACTACCATCAATTTCTTATATTGGCTTTCTGAAGACCACAGAGCAGGAGGGGAAAGAAAGCCTTCCCATGGGACCTGCCCATTTCTTCTCAAGCAGGGGTGGGTGAATTGCCTTTTTAAATATATAACATACTTCTCCATTCCTCCCAGTCTGTTCTCACTACTCTTAGAAGAATTGGTATTTATCATGACTATATGACAACTCTGAAGGATCAAAATTTACATTTTGTGCCCCGAGCACTGATGGTGGCAGAACATACTGATGCAGAGAAAAAGGGCTCGTTTTGAAACACACAGAAAAATAAACGGAAAGTAGAGCAGAATGGATAGGAAGGTACATTTACTTCTGAAAATTTTAACTATTATGAGTCTGAAGAGTTTATGCGTGGGCTCCAGACATGTCCAGACAAAAAGGGGAAAAAACTAACAGCTCATGTTACCATCCAACACGTAGCAGTCAGTCCTGCCACCAAAAAAATGTCCCTTTTATGCCTTTCATACCTCTTTAGCTTTTATGTTCTGATACCAGAACCTTTCCCCAGCAAGCTGCCCCATGTAACAGCCCCTGCCATCAGGCTAAGTTCACCTACAGCAAAGCAGATCACAAATGAAGAGCCTTCCCTTGCTCTGCATGCATAGGGAAATAGCGGTTTTGCAGACCATCACTCTGTGGTTTTCACTAGAGGAATAGTCACCAAAAGCATTTAGTCTCCATGAAAGAGCAGCCAGTATGCTTGTCATTTTGCAGCAGGATGCTGAGCTGCAGGCTGCCAGGGCTGTAGGCTTCGTAGCCACTGTCCCTGCTCGCCCACTGAAAGCCACAGAGCAGGGAGAACACCATCCTAACAAGCAGCAGCCAAGTACACACCACCACCTTTACCTTCCAGGAGCAAAGCAAAGCCCCTTCCTCAAAGCTGATTCAGTAAATGGTTAAATGCATGATCGAGGGCGGAATGTAAAAATGCTCCCCCACAACGAAAAAAAAAAGTTGAATGACATAAATGTGATTTTTTTGACCTTCACTAGCAGAAAGCCATTACATCTTCACTGTATCACCTGGCATGCAGCACTGGGGATAATAAGACAGAAGACACTTCAGAAGTGGTCTGGAGCTACGGGCATCGATGGATTGCTGCCATTAAAACAACATTTATCAGGACACTGTCAAAGGACCTTTAATTTCAACGGCGAACGTCTGGCCCTTGGCAGGATTCTGGGTCAGAAAACACACAAAAGTGGCCGACAGCCACATTCCTACCCACGCGACTCAGCTAGATATTATGACAAACAGCGAAGTAGTTCCAACAGTCTGGTCTCATTCCCTCCAGAATATAATTCTACCACCGTGCCCATTTGCTCTGTCCTGGGAGTGCTTCATCTGAACAGCTCTGCAAAGAAATGGAGAGGACAAGCAGCTTTTACCCATAGGACAAGATAAATCCAGTATCACAGTCATTTAATGAGGACTACAAATCCTACTAAGTGCTTTTTCATTTATAAGCCCTAGGTAAAGGGTCAGGAGAAAGTATGGTTCACCTCCAGAATGCTCCAGACAAAGACAGGGCCAATTTTGGCCTCAGGATAGTATGTTAGATCCGCACCAAAGCCTTTACAAGGAGCACCACAGAGCATGTTTCAGTGATGATGCCACAAGCCTGGTCTGCTTTAGCAGTGTAATTCCCCACCAGTAAAGTCACGCTTCAGTGAGATATGGTCATTTTCCCGTAACAACACTCAAGCAGCATTATTGCATTTCTTCTGTGCTGTGTCATAAACAGGAGTTTCAGTGACTCAATTAGCCAGATGCTGGAGCAGAAGCAAGCCTGTTGGTCCTTGCTGCTGACACCCGGTTATGCTGCTTTACAAGGCATTTTCACATGATCTTTCTCCTGACCAGATCAGTCAATGGGACATTTAAGAAACAATCTTTGTACTATCTGGATCACAATTAAAGATAGAGAAAACAAACCAGAATAAGGTAAACTACAAACTAACTCCCACACTCCTCTTGTATAATCTCTTGGTTTGGACACTGTGGAAAAAAACCCAATCAGATTTGGTATTACAGGACACATAAGAATCATGCTCTGGTCAAATGGAAACAAGTTCTCCAGGTTCTCTTTCTAAGGAAACAAGTTGGTATCACCATCACACAGTAGCTACCACAGCATCTTCAAATACCAACACATACCCAGAGAAAGAGACGCTTCTGTCAAGACAAATCAGTGACAGAAACAAGAGCACAGCCCAGGCTGCATCCAGTTGGCAGCGTACACCAGCTTAGCTTGATACATTCTGCAAACATAACTGAAGAACACAAAGATGACTCATTTTCCCTCCAGGTTGCCTTTGATCCTCTGTCTTCCGTGTCCCACCCAAGTTGCTACCTAAAAGGCAGCCTTCAGGAGGAAGGCAGCCTCAACTCCACAAGAATCCAGTGGTAGCAACAGTGAATTTAGGAATTATGCAAAACTGTCTATTTTACCTCCAAGACAGAGTGATGCAGAGAAAGAAATGAACGTTTATCTGCAAGTTCCCCATTTCTAGAACCTGCCAAGAGAAATGACTTCTATAAATACAGTCTACATTTAGCCTGACTGGGATAATTCTTCTTGTAACTGTAACTGATGTTTGTTTGCTAGTTCTTGTAGCTGTAACCAATGTTTGTTTGCCAGTTTGCACCTCCAGCTCACTGTACAGTGCTCCCATGCAGAGGGGAGTAACTTGCTAGTAGCTTTAACTACACATTAGTTTGTGTTATCAGCACAGACATGTTGAACTAGCAAACCATGGACACTTAACCTCTCAACCTGCTTACAAACGCTGTAAGAGCTGATAAGACTTGCTATCCAAACTGATAGGCAGCAATCATTTATTTTTCCTCTTCCAGATGCAACAAGGTAGATTATGTTGTGCTCCACCGCGTAGCGCAAGGTGGATGCTGTGATGGAGTGCAGCGGGATGTAAGGAGAAGCAGCATCCCAGCCTTTCCGATGGGCAGCTGGATTCACTAGCAATTCATAGTGGAGCAAGCCCTCCAAGCTGATGTCTGTTCAACATCCATAGTCTCCTCTTCAGTCACTATCATGGTGACAAAGCTCTATCTATGTATAGATACACTTGCTCTTCACATATGGATGCCTGCCTGAACTAACAGCTACCTACTTCAGCCATCAATCCTCCTTTAAAGAGCTCCCCATCACGCGTGATTATCTACATCCTTACACTCTGCTTTACCCCATCACGACTATGAAAATCCCTTTACGATGACTAAATTGGCCTTTTAGTAGAACAGTTCATCTGCTGGAGGAGGGAGGGGGACAGGAGGAAGACACCAATTGTGCAAGTGAGAATTACGAGACAGAAAAAGACTTAACACCTTTTAAAAAGGTCCTTAATCAAAGAAGTAAGTCATCCTCAGCACTTTAGAATTTGAGAAAAAGCTTATTACATGAAAAGTTCTTGATGAATGTGGTACCTCAGGTTTGCCTTGAATTCCCCAAAAGGACTGAAATTACTTGAGTGCACAACACAGAGCTGCGCAGCAACAGCTCTGCAGACAGCAGCATTCCCAATTACAAAACCAGCGAAAAGAAGGAACGTGTTTCCATCCCTCAGGAATACAAAAGGCACAACAGAGCACGGCAAGACAGACGCGATGCAAAGCTGCCATCATCCCTGCGGTATCGCCTCACCTCAACTGTTTAACACAACTAGACAGGTTTTGGCTTGCAACTTAAGGTGACTGTCAAACACCTTCAGCTTGTACACCGTGTCCACAGAAGAATTTCATATAGCTTTCCAGTACCTTCACTCTACAAATTCTTTTGGAAACAAATGTGTTTCTTGTGTTAAGAAACAGTCTAAATCCAGGTTAACCACAAGGCAAGAACCCCTCCAGCAACACAAAGTCAAGGTGGAGCCCACCAGCTCCGTGCCTCACTGCTGTGGGGGATGCCTCCAGAAATGGCAAATCCTCCTCTGATTGGATCTCTTAAACCAACAGGCAGATTATTTTTTTTTT
>JANVCC010000040.1:13592364-13746090 GCA_025345505.1 Todiramphus chloris collaris
AAAAACGGTACAGTCACGAAGCAAGAGAGTTTTGGGAGCATTTAACTGATCTGCCAGGAGACCTTCCATGCCTTAATACTGAAAAAAAAAAACCCTATCTAACTTCTATACCTTTTCCAATCTTCTCTCTTGACAATGCATTCGTCAGGAATGAAGCACAGACACAGGCTTTATAGAAAATAAAGTTGTAATTTACAGTTTGAATAAGATAAAGGCATGGAAGGTGTACTGGCAGATCAGTTAAAGGCTCCCAAAACTCCCATTCTTGGAGGACAATGGAAGCCTTTCAGCCTTTTTTTCCTTTTCCTCCCAAGAGACTAAATGATAACATAGCTTATGGGGTGATGCAAAAATAACCCCATTTCTTGAATTCATTTCTGTAGATACAGCTCTCCAGAAGGCTATCAAAGTGAGAGCATGGGGGCAAATGCTATTTCTGCTGGAATGACAAACACATAACTGAATCCCCTCAAACTGTCACAAAGAAGATGGAAAAAATACAAACTTTGGGGTGAAGATCTTTTCCCTGAATAAATGATCCCCGAGTTTCCTGAAATGCCACAGAGTTGCTGCAAAAGGCTTACAAAATCATATCTAAAAGTTTTGTCCAGCTTGAAATAAAAAGCCCTGATTGATGGCAAAAATAGGTCTTTGCTAGCAATCAACATGCTTTGTTTTTCAGCCTCTCTGCATTTTGTGGACAACAGCCCAGATTTTGGCAGATTATTTCATTAGCAGAAGCTTTCAGTTTAGTTAAACACGGCTTTCTCAACAGAAAATTGGTATCAATCATTTCACATTTTCTAAGCAGACTGAATGATTCATCTCCAGGAAATCTGTATGATAACCTAGAGCTACAGCTGATCAGACAAAATTACAGAAGCAAATCACTTGATTTTTGTCACTTACACTATTGTATCTCTGCACACATACACGAGAAAAAAAAGAAAACAAATCCCCAAAACAAGCCCAAATTTCATTACTTATTTTCCTACATTCTTCATCATGAAGTTTAACTCCAAATACCTCCACTGAAGTCCATTTACCTGCAGAATGGCAGGAATAATCCAAGCTATAGACAACCAGCATGACTCAGCTACTGCTTTATGAAATTCACTGTTTTCTCTCACAGAGGCTTGCACACACCTTTTTGTAGCTGTGTTGTAGCTGGATTTCACTCTCAGCAGCCTGTTTAGTTTTAGTTTTTAGTGCTGGTTAATGCCCACACCTGAGCACAGTCATTTCATTTGCCCAAAGTGGGGTAACTCAGTGACTCCCTTGGAAAGATGAGCTTTAATTTGCCCTCTGAATGAGCCTTTTTGATCCTGAGTGTCTCTCCCCCCCACCCCCCAGCTCATCCCGGCATCTGCAATTTTCATCCCAGTCACTGTTTTACTCAGCCAAGGCACTGCTGGGTCAGCCAGTCACTTTCAAACTAGAAGAAACCAGGTGCTTTTTATATAAACATAATTAAGCAATTTAATGAAAATCTGTTGAGTCCATCTCTCTCTGAGAACATGCAGGGCTCGGCCCACTGTAGTTCTGCTTGGCTTTGAGCACTTCAATGTAACGTTGCTGTCACCAACAGGTTGCCAGGAGAATTAACTTTTCCCTTTTTTTTTGTATTTAGTTTATATCTCAGGTTAAAAATAAAAATGTGACTCACCTAGACTTCCCTCTTAGTGAGTGTTGTTTTAATTTGTAAGTAGTCCTGTTAACTTTGATGTAATTAATGATGACGTAGTTGGTAATCTCCAACTAAGAGGGGTAAGTCTGCTATGAGAAGGCAGAGTAAAATTTCTGCTGTTCAAAACATCACAGATAAAGAGAGAAGATAATTAAATAATCTCTCTGATTTTCAAATTGTAACAGAGAGATGCATCACACAGCATGTCACTTCTGGTTTCTCAGAGAGCTTATTCTACTTTTATTATGAACAGATGATTTCTATCCACTGCATGAGACAATTGATTGGCTTCAGTGTAACTGGCTGTTTTGCCAGCCTTCGCTATGCTCCTACTCAATATGTCATGTAAAATAATGTGCTGAAAACTGGCTGACCTGCCTGTCTGCTTGGTGTTTATAAGGAGTTAGTCTCCATGGTATTGCCGTTCTTTATCTGAAAACAAAACAGGAGATACAGGAAGACAAGGAAACCTTGCAAGGAAAGCCCTAACAGTGCTATACTCCAACAAGAGTCGATGGCCTAGGCTCAATCTGGGGACACCCCAATTCTCTCCCCGCTTCCACCTGGCCCAGGGCATCTCTTCTGCCCTCCCCTCCCCAAATGCCTGGCATACGGGCAGGCTCTGTCACTACACTGCCTGATCAGAAGTCCCTCCCCATCCTTCCTGGAGGCTCCCCTTAGGTACTGGCAGGCTGCTGTAAGGACTCCCTGGAGCCTTCTCTTCTCTGGGCTGAACGCCCCCAGCTCTCTCAGCCTGCCCACACGGGAGAGGCACTCCAGCACCCCTGTCATCTCCGTGGCCTTCTCTGGACCCGCTCCAACAGGTTCATGCCTTTCCTGTGCTGGGGGCCCCAGAGCTGGATGTGGTGCTCCAGGTGGGGTCTCACAAGAGCAGAGCAGCAGGGCAGAATCACCTCCTTCAACCTGCTATCAAAGTGTCACATGGCCGTGAGGCGAAGTCTTCGACAAAGGAGTGGAGACATCCAAGCAATGTGCAGGATGAAGAGGCTCAGCGGGAGGCTGTGGTACCTCCCTACACAAGGCAGTGTCCACAGCCATTGAGCAGGCTCTGTTCCAGACTGGTGAGCCCCACGGCAGCCCCAAAGCCTGCCAACAGGACCTGCAGCAGGGACCTCAGTGGGTCTGCCTCTACACGTGACCTTTAAACTGTGACAGTTATTACAGGGTTTTTTTACAGTTCCACAAAGACAAAATATTTCTGTTGCCCCTTGCTTTTTACCACTCTGCTTTATCTCCTTTGATCTGTGTTGGCTCTTACATTTTCCCTTCCTTAAACAGCTGTCTCCTCTGCTTGTATACTCATGCTATTACCAATTATAACTAAATTAGGGTGTAATTAGAATCACAGAATCATAGAATCATTCAGGTTGGAAAAGACCCTTGGGATCATCAAGTCCAACCATTTACCCCATTCTAAAAAGCTCACCCCTAAACAATGATGTCCCCCAACACCACATATGAATGACCCTTAAACACACCCAGGGGCTGTGACTCAACCAACTCCCTTGGCAGCCTATTCCTGTGTCTGACTGTGAAAAATTTTTCCCTAATGTCCAGCTTGGATCCATTCTTAGAAGGCCGTATGGCATAGGGACACGTGGACCTCTGGAAAGCACCTTGCACCGTACAGCTCACTCCTTTTGTTGTACAGGGAAGGGTTCTGGACTGGGAGCGTTCCCACACCAGGGTAACGGCACCTGCTGCCAGCTCTGAGAGGACAGGAAAGATTAAACTCCACTAGTATCACAAAAGCAGTACATCGAAGTTTAGACAAGGCTGCAGAACCCTCCAGCATCTGCTGCTTAAATGGGCATCAGGAGAAGAGCGGGGGGAAACCACCCGGCAGGTTTTCCCTCGTGTCCCCAGCTAAAATGTTAACCTGGATTTCTTTCAGGATAAACATCTCCAGAGTTATTTGTACACAATGCTTCAGTGTTTACCTTTTGATTACAGATCTTTCCACGCTGGCCATTATTATTGAATGCCAGGATGAAAGGCAGCCTAAGGGCCTGAATGCAATGCTCTGTCACAAAGAAAATACAGCAAAATAATGGAAGGCTCTGAAAGCAGAGATTCACTGGGCTGAAAAGAAACCTGAGCACAGTACTGGGGCTTCCTCTGCAGGGTGCTTGGCTTTTTTTTCTTTTTTTTTTTTTAATGCTTTATGCAGACTTGCCTGGAGAGTGGTACGTAAAGCCTGGGTTTGGATATAAATGGAGAACATGTGTATAAAATCCTCTTGGCTAGTTTCCGTCTCTCACAATTGTGTCTGCACAAATAAAACAGGAATTCCAGAGCTATGCTTTCTGCGTTTACTGAGTTTAACCCCGAGAAAGTTCCCTATTAGGCTTAAATCCTAAACTGGGCTTTGGGATTTAGGACAACGTAACAAAATCTAAGGGTCTCACGGAAGGTAACTTCAACAAGTGACTCCTAATACTGAAACTAAACCCACTTGGCTAGTCAATATACCACCTTCTCACGGTAGCAGTCCCAGAAAAACAACCTATAATCCCACTCTGTATTTCTTTGTAGTATGAGTAAAGGTATGCACTTGGTATTTTGTAAAGATACTGCAGATTATTTATATTAAGAGTCAGTAATCAAATTTGATTGTGATCAACTGTGAAGTATAGTTATTTAAATATCTAAAACCAAATTTCAAATATTAAGTAAAAAGTGCCAGGAATGGCATATAGATCTAAATTCCAGAAAAGCATTCCTACAGTACACAGACAAGTACAACACGTGTAGTAACGCACGGGCTTCAGCTTGGAAGAAGTGATTGTCCCTTTATCCAGAACCACAACGCACGCTACACTCTTCCTTAAGCTAGCCAATTGTTAAGCATCTCAATGAAGTTTCATTTGTAGCTATGCTCATGCTTTAAGTTATTTGTACAAATGTCTACAGTTTGTATTAAGCTTCTACCCTGGCATATAATTTACTCCTTAGCCTACTGCTAGAATCAGACAACTCATTTGCAATTTCTGCGCTTCCGTTCCAGCAGGCCAGATTTGGATGCCGAAAGGCCAAAGCGTGGGGCTGTTTCCAGGCAGCATTTTGATGTGTCACCTGATACAGATGATCCACATTTTGACCAAGGTCAAGCATTACCAGAGACAGAGGTGTCCAGACTTCTTTTTTATAACTGCATCACGGTATGACCCTACTTAGCAGCACAGTTTCTTCCACTAGTCAAATGCTGGCAAGGTTTTTCAGATGAAAAACCCTTCTGCTGCTATTTATCAGTGCACCTACACCCCACCTGGTTAAAGCAGGTTGCCTCTAAATCCTGTTTATTTTTTGTTCTCTTTTACAGCATCTTACTGCTTGCTGCAATACTTCAAAGAATACAGGGCCCGTGTATTACATTTACAGAATCCTACTTTTTGACTAGATCCACTGGGCAATATTCCTGCCCTACACCAGTTAGGCAACAAGGACAGAAAATACCACAGTGCCACCCGACTTCACAGAACAGGAAAAAAACCCCACGACTTAAGTATGTACAACTGCTTTACATTCAAGGGTAGGAAAGCAGGCAGTAACAATTTTTTATACAGTCTTGCATTAGATTTAATTCTTATTAATAAGAAATGAGAGTCATTAACTCTATTAAAATCTAATTACATTAGCAATTTTCCATCATGTCATATATGAGTAGTTAAGTATTGGTATTTGTTTTTCCTAATGGGATTCAAAAGTCTAATTAAAAGTCTCTCTTTTGTGGTTTAAGTGGAATGAATCTCTACAAAAAACAAGACACTTTTAATAGCCACAGACAGCTTATTTCCTTAAATATCATACTTCACAACTATCTTCCTCTTTAGCACTTTAACCAAATAAGAATGATACAGAGGCAGCCAGAAAATTAAATGAACTTACTAGCTGTGACAACACCACAACCTCCATCCCCTTCCTCCTGTTCCCATTCCTCTCTCCATGCCCAGCTGTTTTACAGGTTATAAGAAGTGAATTCCTGTAATAAGGACAGGTATCACATAACCCTGTGACCCTATAAAATAACACGCTTTAAGAGTAGGATTTTGCACCAGTTACCAGTCATGTTTGCAAAAGCTTTGTTGTGGATAGAGTTACAGTGGAATACATTTTTCCTCTCATGAAATCAGTACAAAAGATAGCAAAAAAAAGACCATTTTGCCATACAGCTGCCCCACATAGTCAGCCAGCACGCTGTATGTTTCAGCACAGATATTGTAGCAGCATTTGGCTCCTTTAGGCTGAGGTCTCAATTTTATTTTGTAAGCGTAACTGGTAATAGATTGCCAGTGCCACTGGAAGCTTCCCCTGCTCTCACTGAGAGAAGCAGCAGGGCAGCCAGCCAGCCCTTTCAGAACCACCTCAGAATTTCTCTCTCGGGGGTGGCTAACGCTCTCTAGAAAAACCACGCTTCTCTGCCTTCAGCCCAGTTACCATTTCCAAGAGACCCTTGCTTGCGTTGAATGGTGAATCAAATAATCGCGTAATAGAACCCCCTGGGAAGATCCATAGAGATGACAGAGCTAAGAAAGGAACAACACATGTTCAGGACGTTCAGGACCTAGAGCACCAGAAAAAGACAACAATTATTTTGTGGGTACCACAACCACTAGAACCAGCTTGGACTACCTGAGGACCGAAACAGCAGCCACCCAACCCCAAAAGCATCCTGTCCTTCAGTTATGCCACTTTATTTGACAATGATGATATATGGGGATTATTTTGCATATCACTGAGCATCGCTGCTTTATTCTGCATAAATCAGAGTACTTTACTGCAGAATGCAAATCTGAAGTGCTCCACAGTGTGCTGGTTTTGCTTTTCCTTAACACGTACAGATCAATGACAGGTTAATGCTTAGTTAACATTTATTAAGAGCAACATGATTTCAGAAACTTCAGACTAAAGGTGTCAATTAGATGACAGATCCTTCATGGAAGATGAAAAAACCTCTCTGTTGGGCAGATACTCTTATGTTTTGCTGTCAATGATTTATTAGTTACAAGGTCCCAAGTGTCCAAGCTTATCAGTAATGAGGTAAGCCAGTGTGAACTAAAAGTGCTGTTGATTATTTATTTCAGAGAATCTCACTCACCATGGCTGCTACCAAAACAGCCCAGGAAGTATGGATTCACACAGTCTGACAGTGACTACCACAAAGCCAACGGATCAGACACGGTGTTAGGTAGTGAGCCAACTTGTCTAAGGGTAACCAAACTACACTCAAGGTCATACTACAAATCAGACACATCAGTGCTGATGGCAGATTAAATTCTCTACTGACTTCCACATTGGTGCAGACACTGAGACTGTCAAGTGTCTGACATCTTGTACGTAATTACTGCTAAGTCTGCATGGGAGAAATTCCTAAGCACTTGGGCAGTGTACAAATGCAGCCTTCATGACAGGACAGCAGCACCTCAAGGACTCTCGACTAGGCTGCACCTTAAACCCAACACATTTTCACACCTGTTCAAGCTGTGAACTCTCAATGGTTTTCTAGCCAAGATGTAAACTCAGTGCAGCTGCTTTACCTGTTTGTGCCCTGGAGATGAAAACCCACTGCGCTGGACCGTCATTTTGCACAAGTATGAAGGGCTGCACAAAATACTAAAAAGTTATCCAGAAACCAGACTTCTAAGTCTAATCTTAGTTCATCTTTGGAACACAAAATGCAAGAAAAAGCGTGCTACAAATAGACATCAATATCCAGAGTACAAATACATCAAGGACACGAGAATTTTAGAAGCTCCATGATATTACTTTACAAGGAAGAACATCTACCATACAACTGAGCCACGTCTTTGTGTGGGCTGGCAAACTGATCTGCTGCTTTCTCTTGTTTCCAGTAAGAGTTACTTATTAGTACTTCCAAAGCCATCTTCTAAAGAGCTATCACAAAATCTACGCTAGAAAACACATACTAGCAACAATCATTTTTCCTCTTTTCCTTTGTGTATGGTCCAGACTCATTTTCTTTCAAGGCAAAAGAAGTTATGATGGCAATCGTCCTAAACCTGCAGAACAATTTCCATTACTTACACTTATTTTTCAGTGTGTACAGCACTGAACCCCACCTCAGTTTATCAATAACATATAGTATTAGGAATACCTTTTGGTGCGGGAGACTTATTGAATTAATTAATTATTTATTTTATTCATCACCTGTCAGCATAAAAAAATACCACAGAGCAAGGAAATAACTCAGTGGACTGATGGCATTTTTAAAAGTAACGGGGGAAAATAGAATATTTTTGCACCAAAAAAGGGGGACGGTAAATTCATTTACAAAAAGGCACTACCAGAAGCTCTTTTGCATCTCAATCAAAAGGCTACAAGCTACAGCCTTGAATTTCAATTGCAGATAGTAAAATGACATACAATTAATATGATTCTATTTGTGTAGTCTAATCAAAGCACGAGAGAACAGGAAAAACAAGCCTAACATATTGCGTGTCTTTAGTTTCAACCTATGATGCACTGAAAGACACAATTAACATTTTGGTACCAAATTCCCATTAATCTCTCTGCATCTGCAAATTTTCCCTTCTTTCTCAATGCCCTTCTGCCATCCTGAGCCAGAGGCAACTCCTACCTCTGAGTTGTTTACACAAACTGCCAAGAAGACATTTTTTCCCCTTCGGAATGCACCAGACGATGTATCAGGTGTCATATTTTTCTGCCAAAGTTTCCCCAAGGGTGGATCATAAAGTCTTCTTTGTTATCTGTCACTCATCTTGTATTTGACTACCCCCTTCCCTTGCTCCCCCATCGTTCTTCCTGAAAAAAAACCACCAACTGGAAGAAAAATGTTTTGCTCCTGATCACACTCTGACGTCTTCACTTTCTGTCTCCGCATCTCCTACAGACACAAAAAAAACTTCAATGCTTTCCTGCTCACCACATGTACCTGACTGAAATCGCAGCACACGGTGCTGTGATCCCGTTCTTTGTCACATTTTTGTTTCATTTTAGTGACAATGGCTTTCTGTCCATCTGGATTACTTCAAGCTGTAGAGAACAAGGGGAATGTTCCGCAGGGAACAATGGTGCTTTGGTAAAAAAGAGAAGCATTAAGATGATTAATAAGTCTTTTCTATACCCAGTAATGCACAAGCGTAGCTACTTTTCCTGAATAGCTCCCGTTCTTAAGAAGCCTGTTCTTGACATAATGGGGCTCTGCTACTGGCTGCCCAGTTCAGGTATTCTGATATATCACCATACCATGAGATAAAACCCAGCAGCTAAGTAACAGTGCAGTGACAAGGAGACCCGTTTCTGAGCATTAAAGGGACGCATCTATGTGTTCTGCTCTTATATATATCTTATTTGTGTTTTAAACTCGGACCTTCCTTGAAGAACACTGACAAAAACCCAAAGAGGATGGATCTAAAAATGATGGAAGAATGTCAATTTACCAATTTTAACTCAGTGCAGCACCATTATTCATAGAAACCACTGGCTTACTACCCCCAACCTGTCTATTTTTTCCTACTAATTATTTTATTATATGTATTTTATTTATTTATTTGTAGGTACCATGTGTCCCTACAGTCCTTTGCAACGTGAGACACAAATCCACATATTTCAGGTTGGAAAGAGAAGCCAGTTTGCTGAACCAACTGTTGAAAAAACTGACCGGTTCCCAGTTTTGCTAAGGAAGTCCCTGTAAACACATCATCCCCCAAATAGAGCTGTTTCTTCAGCTCCAAGACCCTTGGATCAAGCACAGAAGTCTCTCAATGCTTCACGCAAATTAATTTCATTCATTAGATGCCTCACAGACGGGCACTGCAAATATTCATCAGCATTTACCAGAGCTGAATTTCAGCCTCTCTAAGGATCCAGCCACTACCAGCACTGTGCTCAGTATGGGGCTGCTAAGATAGAACATTACCAGTGCGTGGGTAATGGTCTGTACCACTGCACAGGCTGCATTTCATCCTTTTAGCTGCATGACAGGTCATTTGGTACTGTTTCTCCTCCCTCTTTGGATTAGAATAATAGTATAAACTCTCAGATCAAAACTGAGCATGTTTGAACACACACATCAGCAAAATCTTCCTTCTCTGAACCTCCCAAACAACATCGATATAGAATTGTTAGACAATGCAATCTAATGCTCCAGCATTAGCTCCTACAGAATTCTTTACCTAGTATTTTCCCACATTCAGGCTGATTTGTCTGTGTCTGACTTTGCACCTCAGATCAGTAGTTGGTCCCTTCTTAGTAAATTAGTCAAGATTAATTTTCATCTTACAAATAGATAACAACACCTTTTTCCATACAGCACAGTTTTGACTACTACACCGTACAACGTATGTATAGTGAGACAAGCATGTAGAATGTTAAATGAAACATGAATGAATAATTCTCCTTCTACACTTAATTAATTAATCAATTTTCAAGCTTACAAGTAAATGTTAATAGCAAAGGTTTAATGCCAGTGCATAATAAATAAACCTAAATATCACTGGCATATATTTTGAAACATCAAAGGAAGGAAAGGAAAAAGGAATTGTGAAAGTGAACAGTTTGAAAGCAAATGAAGTTTAGGTGACCTAATTAAAGGCTTTTCCTCAGCTACAAAAAGACATCAAAGTGATGCTTCTGAAGTTCTTTTGCCAAACCAACAGCCTCAAATTAAAAGACCACATTAATTTCAAGGAATGAGTCAGAGAACTACTACTGTAAGAGCCTTCAGTCCCTCTGTGTTGCCACAGAAACAGAACATTATGGCTAGTTTATAATCCAAGTGCTCCATTTAAACAAGAGAATTTATTTTTCATTTTCACCTCTTCATTTACTCATCCAGATAGAGAAGAAAGCCCCTCAGAAACTAATGATGCTTCTTCCATGACTGACAGCTGGTGTTTGGATGCTGAACAATGCCTGTTCTACACTGCCCTTTCTTGGAGGCTTTCTGACACGAGAGAGTTGCGGTGTAGAACTGGTAAGTCCCTGGCAAAGCTGGGCTCAGGTGCTCTGCAAAGAGAGCCAGGAACCAGAGACTAACCAGTGCTGATGGCAGCCACGTGCTCGGGGGCGGGCACAGCGGAGGAAAACGTGCCCACCATGGGAAACACCTTCCTGGCAAGCCCAGACCTCTCCGGGAATATGTAGAGCACAGCCTGGGTTATCACCGGGGTTTGAGCTACAGAGCTGGTCACAGAGGACAGATCCTCTTCAACCTGAGAGGTTTTAAGAAGGAACAGCAGTTGGAAATCTGGACCAGTGTCACAGCACAGAGAAAGCAGAGGCACAGCAGAGATGCAACACTGGCTGTCAAAGCCACCTCGGCCTTTCTGTCCCCACTCACAACGGCCAACTGCTGATCAGTCCTTGCCCTGGAACCCAATGAGCACATGCTATCCTGCAGGGGCACGCACGGCTACATCTCCCTGGGGCTGCTGAGCCAGGGATGCTGAGCCTCCAACTGCACAGACCACACGGGGCAGCCAGGGGAATCAGAAGCACCCCAGCACCTAAAGCCTCTGCCCTGCCCATTGCTTCACCAGTAAGATGATTTTTGCCACTGGTGCTTCCTGACTTTAAGGATAAAATTTGGCAGAGATGGCCTGGTGTAAATTCCACCCACATAGTTCCTTCCAAGGTAAAACTGGCAGAAGCTTCAGTTTCACTCCCCCTGCGTGCACTTTGCTCCAAAGGGTATCAACTGTAGCTTCTACACAAATTCAACAGATACACTATGCTCAAAATATGAGTTAATCGGGTTGAGTACTATCTTCTTGGAAACAGCTAGCAACATGCCTTGTTTCTATGGCTTTTAATGAATATTCTAAATTGAAGAAATGCATAAACATAAGGGTAATTTACATTGCTAAAGTTAATCAGTTTTCTTATACATTTTATGCATCTGCATGATTTTTCATCTGTATTGCATAAATGCGTGCTCTCGTGTTTAATATGCATATGTACATCCAAACACTCCACTCGTAGCACCTTTTTCCTTGTACGAATTTCCAGAACCACGCCTGTCTCAAGATTTCAGAATCCTATGGCTTACAAGAAAAATGAACAGCAAAAGGTTGTACGATACTTATAGATTCAAGGCGGCATTTAACTTAGATGTGGACTTGCCCTTTGTAACTGAGGGGTTTTTATCAGTTAAATGATAATAGAAGAATCTCCTTCAGATGCTGGCATATCAGCAAAAGTCCAATACAAAGGACAACTCCATTAAAGAGAATGCTTTTGTACATACAAATGTTAGGTGTGAAATTTGACAAGGGTACTGCAAATCTTCACTGATTAGCATTTGCAAAGGTCCCTGAGATGCAGGGGATGAAAGGTCTTCACTGTGAAATAAAATGCATATTTGTTGTTAATATCATTCTACTTTTAAAAGCTTTCTCAGTCCACCCTAACTAGATACTAATGAGCCTTCAAACGTTTCTCTGGTTTATTCCAGCGCAAAACCAAGGACTACCAAGTTCTCCTATGGCAGGGGGTCAAGAGGATTGGGTACCTAACAAAAGAAGTACAGTTGTTTTCGCTAAAGGGTTGAACTTCACTTGATTTTGTTTAAAATCCCATGCATTCAAGTTAATTCCAGTCAAGTCGCCATCTAGTTTACATGGGTAGAACTGGGAACAATATTAACTTCACCTTTTAATATGCAATATTTCATTATTTACAAACCAACAAAAGAGGTTTAATAATATAATTTGGAAGCTCAAGCTCACTGGTTAGCGGAAGGGACTTAGAGATCAGTGAAGCTGCTATTAAAGTGCCATCAAAGCATTTTTGACTCCATAGAATTAATCATGAAATCTGTTCCTGCCAGCTCACTTATCATATCCGAAATATTAATTTTGAGCAAAATTAAATTGGACACCTACCGACAGCAACATTTTGCCCTTCAGAACTTCCCTTCATATTGATTTATTAAGGGCTGCCAGAACAGTGTACCAGAGCAATTTATTACTACTTTCTCGATGTTTCCCTGTGCTTACAAATAGTCCTCCAGAGTGAAAGGTGCTACCTGACAGCATGCTGACAAAGGTGCATTTTTCAATTTGCACAATGTTCTTCAGATTTATTAGGATATAAGGAAAGGAATTTTGGTTTATTATCAATGGGAATGGGTGGTTCATGTGAAAGCAGAGTGGAGATTCTGTGTGGAGCTGCTTGGAAATAAAGCTGGTGTAGCATTTTCATTAGTACTTGCTGTGATTTCAGACAGGAGAATCAGCAAATTCTTTTGTTTTATTCATCAGCATCATTTTCTTTGCATACAAGACAGCCAAAGACATTTGTACAGAGCATTAGGTAGAAGTGGGTCTGCAGATGCAGCAGTGGCCCTAAGAGAACCCGTGCCATACGGGCACGTGATTCTTACTGCTTTTTGGAAAATGGCACATTAGAAAGGCACTTTTCACTGGGTGGAAAAAACCAAACTCCAACAAATCCTAAGATCCCCTTTGACCAAACTGAGGTTCCTTCCCGTCCAGATAGAATCCCTAGTATAGATCCACATAAAACATCCATGTCTGACACGGGGAGTTTTACCTTGACATCACAAAGGTACGTCTAATGACAGGGAAACTTGAAGCCTGGGTATGCTTAGTTTACGTTTGAGTTACTACATCAAATGATCCAAAGACCTAACTTTAAAGTGGCTTCTTCAATCTTTGAAATATTGGTGTCTGGCAAGAGGTTCTAGTTCAGGGGCTTTTAATTTCTTTTGGTGGATCTATTCCATCCTTCCCATTTCTTCCATTTCTCTGGCTGCACAAAGTCCAAGCAATCCCACTGTCACAGATACTGCTTTACTTACTTGCTGCCTGAAAGACAACTCATAAATACAATGGCTCCTGCCTGTTAATATTCCTGGCTCCACTCCAACTATTCCATCTATGTGCTTATTTTTAAGCCTGAATAGTCCCGCTAACTTCAACTGAGCTGCTTGTGTTCTTGAGTCAAACAGGTGTTTAAGCACTTGGCTGGATCAGAGCCTATGAATGCACATCTGCAGTCTTCCTTGGCACAGCTAAAGGTTCATTTCTAATCATTATACATTTATCTAGGAATTCTCCTCCTTTATACCTGCATCCACACTCAGCTTTGCGACAGGCTACCTGGTGCGCTGAAAAGCAATTGTGTTTGTAATCAGACCAAAGTGTCTATGTAGTGATATACATTTGTATACATACGCTGAGGGAACACATGTAGCTGGAAGTGTAATGGGAAAGAAGAACACACAGTTGGATATGAGTGTAGGGGAAGCTTTTGGTAATTCACTGGAAGGCAAAACAAGTTAAACATGCGCAGAACCAATTAAGACACTCCAGATGTGGCTAGAAAAAAATGTCGTCAGCGTGTATCAGAAAGCAGCCTTTTAAAACGTGAACATTAGAAGTCAAACCCTGTTAATGCTGTCCACCAGTTGTTGAGTCTAAGAAGTAATTACATACAAAATCTCCTGTCTTTTGTAGAAGCACCTACAGAGAGCCTGCTGCTATCAGTTACCTGCATCATTGTGTATAGTCAAGGCCAACATTTCCAGCTCTGTATGAAACTTGAACCATTCCTTGTTTACGGAACATGACAATTCTCTTGTGACCACTGCCACCATGCTCCTATGGATATATGCAACACGCTATGCTGTTTGACACTCCACACTCATACTTGTCTTTAACAGGTAAAGCTTCCTACCAGGAAAATTTTACATTCTCTCAGCAGTTTCTGAGAGCCTATCAAGTGCCAACTTCTTCATAGCAGAGTTAGTTCTCTCACAGTGTGTGGTTTGTATTTTTGCCCCAAAACTTGAGCTCTTTGACACTGTCCTTGACCTCTCAAAGACAGAAGAAGGAACACATGTAGACATACAGCCCCAACGTCCCATACTGATCCTACCTATGGCCACAGTTTTGCCCAGGAAGCGTTGGTGTCTAAAGGTGACTGTCTATGGCAGGAAAGGGGCTGGCATGAACAAATCTCTGGCTATTTCCCCATCTGCTCCTGAACGTGGCAGGCAGAAGTCATGTCTCTAATAGAAGACAATGCTGATGGAATGGCCTCTTTTGAATCGAGACGTGCATTTCTTAAAACATGCTCCAAAGCTGAATGGATTATTTTGGCTTACAATGGAGCTCTCTTTTCCAGTCTTCTGACTTGTCCTTCAAAAGGGTGTTTCTGATTAAAGCCTTCCAAGTGTACTCTCCAGAATACTTGCCACTGTAGTCGTCTGGCCAGCAACAAGCCCACTTTTGTAGTCTTCACCAACATCAGTTACCTTCAGGCTTGCTCTTCTTTCAGGAAAGATCATTTGTCACAAAAAAGGCAGAATGAAAGTTAGTACAGTGCACAAGTGCAAAGGCTCCAGCCCATCCTGCTGTACTTGGGACTAGGACTGGGGAGGGCTCTGTCCAGTTTCTCCTCCTACCAATGCCAGATTTCATGCCATGTAGTCTTCCATGCTTAGGTTCAAACACTGTTCAACCCACCTCCCCCCTTAAGTTCCTTCTATCATCTAGAATAATTTACTCATTTCTTTGATAAATATCCTTTGATTTTCTATTTTATGCTGTTTAATAGCACCTTTATTATTTCTATTGATAGTTTAAGCAAGCTGTCATATTTTCTGGACCTAGTTAACCTTCAATGTTCTCAGCTGTTTATTATGTATACTTTTTATCAACATTTTGGCAAATTGCTTTTATTTATTCAGCTTACTGGTTTCTCTTAATCAGCCTTTCTAGTTGTTTAATCAATCATTTCGGATGACCTTTTCTGACCTACCTTCACTTTTGTCAACTGCTGTCAACTTATCACATACATCAGAGCTCAGTATTGTCAAAATAGGATTTACAATTTAAGACTCAAATATACCAAGATAAGATTAAAAAACCGCAGTGTTTTTTACAAATACTTGAGTTCTTTTTACTAGTCTTATGAGGTAATCCTTTTTCCTATTTAAATACCATAAGCCAAAAAACTCATCGAAAATTAAAAATTAGATTCTTACAATAGCATTAGGAACACAGGGGCTTTCAAGAAAGAAAAAAACATACGAATGATTTTGAATTTTGTATGCCAAATCCACAGCAAGTCTAAGCAAATGTAGGAAATGGGTCTTTGCTGTTATCCTACACCTAGTTTCTTACATCATAACCCTATAACTATTCCTTGACAATCTCTTCCCCATCATTTCACACACATTTTGCATTGTAAAATCATACTGGCTTTTCTATCTCAGCTTCTCTGGATTGAAGTACTGCTCTCTTACTACACTGAACACTACCTTCTTTGTTTGCACGCTTCCTAGATGAGTTTATTTATTATTTTCTGTAACACTTCTAACTGCAAGATCTTTAAGTTAGCATCTGATCTCACAGGTATTCACAGCTCTTTCAAAATGTAATATAACCTGTGAATTTATTTGCCATGCTGCTTACGGTGCCTTCTAGATTATTAAGGTGTTCAATAAAACCAGGTCTACCAATAAACTCAGAGATCTCTCCCTATAATTCAGTGTATCTATTTACCAACTTTTGTGACAGATAATGCTCATAAATAAGGTAATTTGGACTATTTTTTCCCCAAGTAAGCTACTGCAACCCAAGAGATTAAATACTCCTCCTGGATGTAACTGCACAAATACAAAGCGTAAAACCAGCGTAACCAATTAGGGGTCAGTTTTGATGTAGAACTTTACATTAATCATTGCTATTGATCTTCCTTGTATTACTCAACCTATGCATATTTTAGAGATACATATATAAAGCTAGGAAACCTGTTGTTTCCTTAATAGGTCCACAATACTTACTGCTCACAAACACCTTTAGACACTGCTTTGGTCAAAGTTATCAGACAGGTACTACAACACATACTTACTAAAAAGACACAGATTAAGAGCTGATGATCCAAAGCGCACTGCCCTCAAAAGTAGAGAAAGCCTGTAATAACTGTGTGGGGACTAAAATAAGCCCAAATGATGAATTTTCAATGGAAAGAGGAAGACTGAGGAAATGCTCCAAATCTGCACAGAAAGTGCCTTCATCCCAAGGCAGGAAGAACAGAAGTATTCTACACTGCCTAGTCTCTTTTTTCCTTCCTTGCTTAAAGCTTTTTTGTGCTTTGGTCCCTCACACTCCCATCAAAATTAAAGGAATCAAGCCAGAATCCATCACTGAGACAGTCTTCTCCCCCCTTCATTACAATCAAGCAACTGCCTGCCTCCATGGATGCCTTAATGGGCTCTGCTTCCTTCAACACCGGTGGGAAAAACCCTGCCTATCTTGTTTCAATCTTCTGTAAGTCAGTGCCTGCAATTTACACACGGGGATGAATCTGACTCAGAATCCCCCTCCCCTAATTCTTACATATTTATCTTCCTTAAGAGAGAGAATTTTTCCGAGGGAAACAGGCTTTCACCAGGGGTTGAGTAGTGCAACAGTGACATCTGATGGCTGGCGACAGAAGTCTCCAAAGAGCTTTCCCCACTTGCCAGTGGCCTCCTCTCCCTTGTTAAAGACAAGTGCTGCTATCTCAGCATTACCTGCCCTCAGGGCAGTTTTTTTTCTTTTTCTTTTTTTCTTTTTTTCTTTTTTTTTTTTTTCTCCTGTTTTTTTCTTTTTTTATTTGGCATTTTTTATTTCTTTTTATTCTACATTAAAACTACCTCGGCAATTTGCTCCAGGTTTCCAATGCACTAGGAATTGTCTCCAAAGGCGGTCAGGGATGCAGGCTGCTGGAGCCAGGACTCCTTGCACTGCTTGCTGACGAGGGGGACCAGGGACAGGACAGCTCAGGTGCTTTCCACGGGGGACCCAGGGATGGGCCAGCTCAGGTGCTTTCCACGGGGGACCCAGGGACAGGCCAGCTCAGGTGCTTTTCACGCCTTCAAGGTGCATCTGAGGCAGGGGTTGTGATGACCGTAGCTCACCCGAGTCTGCTGCATTTCTTTCTATAGCAAAAATATTAACTAGATCCCAGCAGAACTGCAGGTGAGGGTGTGCACAGAGTGGAAAGGTCCTAAGAAGGGTTACATATAGCATTGCTGGTTAGGTTAAAGGGATCCACAATTTACATACCTAAAATCAGCGACCGCTTCAGCTACAAGGGTGAGCAAAATAAATCTGAGCCTTTCACTGGCTGAAATCTGAACTCCAAATTGGTATTAATACCGGAAGTGAGGAGTAGGCTTCTACAGTTTGATGGCAGCGGATTTTATTATGCAAATTTTGTGGTATGCTTATTTAATGCCATTTTGCAATACAGCGTGACAAGGAGTAACTGGAATCTTCTGTGGAGTTTCCTGGCAGACAGAGCACCCTATGCTGACACTCCCCAGGGTGGCTACGGCCCGCCCTTAGCCTCAGCACATGCAACTCCTCTTACGCCCTACAGACATATGTTACTCCACCTTGACTGAACAGTTTGTTGAGTATCAAACCCTTCCTCAGTACAAGGTAAATCTCACACAACAGCCAAATAGGAGCACCCCAGATAAACTGCATCGCGCATGCTCAGAATGAATCCACAACACAAAACCCCTTCAGAGCTGTAAGACAACAGAAGCAGTGACCATGCCGATCCAGTATTCTGCACTTACAGACAACCCCCCAATACATTTTTAATGTATACAACAACTGTAAGAGCAAAAGCCACAAATAACTTATGCCATGGATAGACCTGAGGTGCAGTTAAATTCTCTGTTGTTAAAGCTCTGTTTGGACAAGACAGACCTAGGAGGTGGCACCTCCTCCTTCACCCATTTCTTTCATAAGGAATGTTGGCTGCCTAAAGCTTTCTTATTAGCTAATGCAGTAAGCAGCTGATGTTTTTTAAAGCCTGAAACGTCCACAACTGTGTTTTCTTTATAACCTATTTTTATTGCAATTGCAGGGAAAAGTCACCATACAGATCAGTCTTACCACAGCTCAAGGTGCCTGCAAGGCAGGTGTAGCTGCCCATTTGCAGTCTAGAGGCTTCCCCTGGAATACAGAATACTCTCCAATTTACACCCCCCCCCCCCACACACCCCCCTTTCAAACTCTATGAAAAAACTGTGCAGGGAGGATGCCATTTTCCTTTTTCCTTGGTTCCTCCCCTACCCCCCACCCCCCTTTTGTCTTACTTGTCTATTTTATTCTGTTTCCACTAATGAATCTTGCTTTGCCCATCTTATTGTTACTTGGTTGAAACTATTCAAAGTGCCTCAAGCTGCACAACAGCTGGCAAAATACACAAACATTTAAGACTTTAGTCTGAATACTAAATCATGATTTCCAGGAGAGAACAATGTGGTCCTTTCTGCTTTAATGCCTTCTTTTGAACTGTATGTCATTTCTGCTTTCAAATTAATCTGAGTGTGAAAAACAGGTTGAGTATATTTTTATTAGAAGACACTCCAAATATTTAGACAGTTATTTGAATCGTGTTTTGGCAAAATGATTATGCTTGTCAGTCTGAAAACATACAATTTCCATATTTCCCTTACATTAACTCTCTTTAACAAAGAATTATTAAATCTTAAATGCTATTTACTCTTCTTTTCCCCTCCTTCTCTGGCATGCATACTTAAAAGAAGCCCTAATAAAATATTTGGGATACATTAAGAAACATCTGAATTGCAGTTGCAATTGTAGCGTAGTCACGAGCTTGTCATTAAAATGCATCGCACAGTGGTGGTGCAGCTGTATGCAGCTTTTATTATTCAGATTGCTAAATGGATAAAACATATTTTAATTTAATGTAAACTCTGCAGCTAGGAACACGAGCGTATGAGGCGGTTTTATTTCCTCTGGAGACTCCCTGGTCCGTGAGCTCAGTGATAACTTCTCTTGGCCAAGGGTCAGTCTGGATGTATGGCAAGAGCTGCCTCTTCAGACAGGCATTCTGGAGTACCTGAAGAAACTGGGGGGAGAAGTGTGCTTTCAGCCTCTGCCGCTTCTTTTTATTAACACGTACCCGTTAATATTTTTAGGATCTAACTGTATATTCCGTAGCTGGGATACAGGCGGCAGCACGCAGACTGGGAGTCAGCCCTGGTACCACTGGGGTCACACCAGAGCCCAGGGCCTTGCTGCTGAGTTACGGAACAGAAACAGCCCCTATTCTGCAGCCTTTTACACATGCTGTGCCTTTTATTAATGTCCAGAGGAGTTCACAACAGCTTAAACTCTCTCCTGCACAGATTCAATCAATCTCCATATTGACTGAATTCCAGCTGACCAGTTCATAAACAGGCTTGGGTACTGACTTCATGTCTCAAGCCTTATTCTGAGTTACTAGCTGCTAAACATCAATTTTTTTCTAATTGCAGCCTGTGTAATCATCTCTAATTTTTATTTTGAATGTAAGGTATCAGGTAAACAATAAAGCAGAAAAACCACTTTAAAGCTCACAGACAGATCACCCGGAGTAGATGGCTGCAGTGAAATGGAGATCCATAAAAGCACACCGGAAGACCAGACTGAAGTATGCTCAGAGACCTACAGTCAAAGAGTCTGGCAGATAGATTGCTCTCTCTTTAAGGCAGTCTCACAGCAGAAAGGCAAGAGAAGACAGTAACGCAGGCTATAAAGGGCAGCCAGTAGAGCCCGTGAGCCAGATGAGCCATCAATGCAAGGAAAGGGTTTCGCCTTAAAAGGCAGCAAGTCCTTTGCCAGATTTCAGCCCTCTGTAAGCTAAGCAACAAGGTATTTTCTGGCCCACTGTGAGGCCTTCTATTGAGGTGGCAGTGGAGGCTCATTATCTCCATGGGCTGTAAAAGTGTCTCTAATTAGCTAGTCACCAATGCTCTACCAGAGGGTATTTTGGAGTAGATATATTCTAATTGTCTCTGTTGGGTGTCTGCAGTGATTCCATAGAAAACAACCTTCACACGGGGTATGCTCAGCTTGGAGGCATTCCTGTCTGCTCTTTCACTCATTCACAGCATTTTCAGCCTGGATGCCACATAAAGCCAAGATGGACGTGCTACGATTAAAGACAGAATAAAAATGAAATGAACCAATAGACCGAGGTTAAAGATTGGAAGTAGCAACAGCTAATTAGTTCCATAGTTGAAAAGAGAGAAGCCAGGGTGCTTCTCTTCAAGAGGCTACTGCTGCTATTAGAATATGCTGGTATTCCAGCAATGCAATTCTACATTTCGTTTTTTCAAAAAATGAAAATGTACATTTTTATTATTGATGTCCAGTTGCTAGAGCTTCGGTATTTCAAAGGCTTTCTGTAGCAATCTGTTGCTAGTCACTCTGACATGTACAATGCCAGAGTCATCACCTGCTTCTCCCACACCACAAAAGAGGGGCCTGTAATGCAAATAGATGTGACTATTCATTAGCTAGGGACACAAACTGACTTGACTCACAGACTCCATCCTCTTTCCCTCTAGTCAGAGGATAAAGCAATTGTGAACATTCAATTGACTTTCATCCCTTCCTTTAAATATTGGCGATACAGCTGCTCACTAACATACTCACACACTTCCATTCCCTCACTTGGATCCAAAGGACCAAGTTCTCCTGTATCCCACACCTACAGGGTTAAGGGAATGCATACTTGTATTACTAGAGATATGGATTTATGGAGAAGGACACAAAATGCCTTTATGTTACCCTATTTTCAGAACCTGTGACATGCAAGGATCTTGGCCATAAGCTTTTGGGTTCATAGAGTAATGTCCTCAAAAGTACAGAATGATTTCACACAATTCACACATTTTGGGGTGGGAAAAAAAAAAAAAAGCTAAACAAAAAGTTATATATATAACACAACGTCTAAGTGACTCAGATTCAGGACATTTCACTTCAGATAAGCTATCATCTGCCTGCTGACAGGTTTACTTACACATCCAGAAAGAGTTATTAGTCTTTGTCTTTTTGTTTGGTTGGTTCTGTTGTGTTTGGGTTTTTTTGTTTGGTCTTGTTTGGGTCTTTTTTTTTATTTTATTTCTTTACAGCAGACAGCACTTCTCTGAGTTTTCCAACACTGGACCTCACTGGCCTTCAGGGAAACTCTAGTCTAGACCAGTCTGGGCTACAGCAGTTCTGATCCTGCTACAGATCCATGTCAGCCCGTGGCCAGATATTAGCCAGTTGGAGTTAGGAGCCAGTGGAGCTTCCATTCAGCTGGAGGAAATGGTACTTTTCTAAGGCTAGTCATTCCTCTGTCCTATCTCTAATCACTACTCAGACCTTTAGATGGCAGTGGAGAAGATCTGGAAATAATGCCATCACATCAGAGGGTCACCACACACCACTAACCCCAGTCTGTTTGTGCCGTTCTTGGCCCCATATGCCTGCTGCATCCAAATTACTATTTACAGCAGAGCATTCCCCAAAGCTTTCCCATTTTCCACATGCGATTCACACTTTTGTCTTGCTGGTTTACGAGAGGATTTCATCCACTTTATTTCTTAAGTTTGAAGGTTACTGGAGTTGCTATTCACTCACATTTCACAGACTTATGCATGACTTAAACTTTGATAGCAAATGCAAATCACAGCAGCATATTTTCATGAATTTATTGCTTTTAATCAGAAATGAGACTTTCATGGCTGGAGATTTATCTGGATACTTCATCACTTACGTAAGGACACATCTTAATGAAAAATCACAGGATGCCAACAACACTGCTTGAAAAGTCACTCTTTTCTGTGAACACAGTGTTCTTCCATCCCTCCTCCCATTCATCCCTCCTCCTAACAGTAAGAATATTTTTCAAAAATAGTATCCAAAACAATGTCCAGCTTCCTTTCAGCTCTGAGAAATGCTTCAGTTGACTGAACCAATTAGTTCCTCAGTATCATGTAAAGGATACTGGTAACTGACTTTCTCCGCCTTTCACTCCTCCTAATCTTGCTGATACGTTATTTATGTTCTGTACAAGAAATAAAATCAAGATTAAAAAGTCAAGTTGCCTGAGGGCACTCCTCGCTAACAGAGATTTTCAAATGTACAACTTGGTTTGGACTTTTAATACCATCCAGAGAGATATTTTCTTTCAGAAATTCCCCATGTGACGTGTGTGCAGAATCAGTGGAGTCCCCAAGAAATAAATACATTTTCTCTTCTATGTACTTGCCACCTAGATTGTTCTGTACAACGTGCCACGCTATCACCATCTAACCAACTCGCTGGATTAGGACCAAAAGAGCAGAAATTCACAATGTGACCACAAAGAGAAACCTTCTGCAAAAGCGCGGGTGAGAAAGTAGTGGTTAAAAATTGCAGTGCTGATAGACTTTACCAGTGGAAATTATGGACTGGCCTCTGGGTGGCCTGCTGGGTTTGTTGGGGGGACTGTACTGCGTAAGGCCCCAAGCTGAGTGGGATTTGCTGCCAGCCCAACAGTTGTCACTGTTTATTAGAGTCATTTTTCCTCAGCCAGTGAACTGAAAATGACACAAAAATAATCAACAGTTGTCTTGAGAACACAAGCCACCAGCCAGAAGCCCTTCTCAACACCATTATAAAAAAAAAAAAGCAGCCATTAAGCTTGCTTAACACAGCTGGAACTGGAACTGGTTCTGCTTCTAAATTGCAATGGAAACACCCAGTTGAGAAAGAAGTAGCTGTAGTAGCCAAACTGCAAATGGCTCGGAAAGAGGGCTTCTCAGCTGACACCTTCTGCCCGGCTTTACAAGAGGGGTCAACAACCTCTGCAGATCGATCTGACAAACTGTGTACTGCCCTCCCAGCTCGGGGGTTAAGTGTGCGAGAAGGACCTCGTGCAAAAAGCCACCGATCAGAATTTCTGCCCAGTTTCCTACTTTTGCCCGGTTTCTGCTGCTCCCCCCCAGCCGCTGCCGTTCCCATCACCCAGCCCCGTGGCAGGGCTGCCTCGTGCCAGCCAGTCCTGTGCTGGGGCTGGGGTCACTACAGCCATGCAAGGACCACCAGCCTCCCCCAGTCTTCCTGCCACCAGGTAAAGCGGAAGGCATCAAGCACATCTGAGAGAGGGACGTGTCCTGAGAAAGTGTGTTTCAGAGTTGTTCTTGTTAGCTGCTCCCTGATCACCACAAGACTGAGGGTGTTTGCTTCTTGGTTCCAAAACAGCCCCCAGTCATTAAATATACACAAGTGTCCTCTGTCCAGAACTGAACAGGGTCCTACATCAGCACCAAGACACCAAGAAAGAGGTCATAAAAATCATTTGCTCTTCCTCCTTGCTGGGAAATGAGGTTCCTTCCCATTGTTAGTCTGCCTTGTTCTTCTCTTTTGCTCTCCCCCTTCCCCGTTAGCGCAGCTACAACAAGAAAGCCACAACGATAACAAAGTTGCACCTCAATAAAGTGGGAAATGGCACAGAATTACTCATATCTTTAAGTGTTCAAGACTTAGGGACTGCAATGCTCATAAATAACATTCTGAGCAATTCTGCTAGAGGTCTTTAGCTCAGTGTGACATAATTGCACTCTTGCAGGTGCACTACTTTCCCTGCAGCCATTTCAGAGCATTGCTAAAAATTAAAATAGGAAAGTAATTTCAAAATTCACCATCTCACACAAAGATTCTTTCTTTAAAAATACAGCACTAAACTCTACTTTAATTCAGGTATTCCTGAGACAAAGGAGAACCGAGATGGCCGAGATACCAGTTCCTTGACTACGTGTACAAAAAGCGACAGAAATTGAAATTAAAATTACAGAATTATTGTAAAAGTAGGAAGTAGGATGTATTTTTTAACAGAAATTTCTTATCATGATGAACACTCAGTCGGACCCAGACTGAAAACAGACCGACCAAACTAGACAGGCACAATCTCTATTACACAGAATCTACAGTGAAGAACACAGTGAGCAAGCTTTACTGAACAGGTGAAGCAGAAGAAAGATAAATTTACCAAAGTGAAAAAAGCCAGGATGTGATAATCTTTTTAATATGCCTTTATCAATATCTAGTTAGATCAAAACCTGATAGCACCAAATAGTTCCTGAAGAAATCCATTTTGCAAAGATGTCTAAGCCAACATTAATTCCTGAAGACTTCCTAAGAAGCTCAAATAAGCATCTGATATTCTAAATTCTTGGCCAAATTTCTCAATATAGACATACGCCACAATCAAAACACGATCAATTTTGAGCTTCTGCTTTCAATAGACCATCACCTTTCTCCTAACAAAGAGAATTTCTTTCCAGAGATTAAATCTGAATATTATATTTAAGCCTGTAATATCTAATAACTGGCTTACTTGTATTTTTGATAACACTGAACAGCAAGGAAGCTTCTTGAGAAGAAAGAACAAAAGAAACAAGCAGCAAACAGAAGTGATCAGCCACAAGACTTCCTGGAAACATATTAATTCCCCTCTATTTCTATTTCTGAAATCAGATGACAATCACCTGCTGTGAGGCCAGCGAAGAATTGTGAGACTTTCAAAAGCAGAATTTGTTAGTTCATGTCTTCTTCACAATTACTTTCCAGAACTCTTGCAATTTTCCTTTGTGACCCACAATGTAATTGTGCCTCAGTTTTGCTGGTCCATTTGGTGTCTGGGACTTTTGGCAGAAATTAATTGCTCTTGGTAAGGGTCAGAAGGGCTGGCTGCTCCCAGAATACATAGAACCAGCCCCACATTCGTTTGGGCTCGGTTTTGGGTTGCATTTTTGCTTTTTGGGGATCCCTCCCTTTGCCTACAGACAACAGACCTCCCCAGCACCCAGAGACAAGGCTTTCCCAACCAACTGCGAAGAGAGACTCACAGGCTTCCCTGCTCCCAGAGTACTTTAAAGGATAGCAGACTCAGTTTTTCTTGGCTTCAGGAGGGTTTTTCCTATTAAGTCAAATGGAGACATCTACTCCTATTTCTAATAAATCTGTAACTGTTCTTCCCTTTTGGCTCCTCTGCCCGCACTCTCTAGCAGGGTGGGATTACTCCTTCCAGAGGCACTTGCTGATCTTTTCCAGCTCCCACAGCACTTGCCCACCTTGTCCCACAGCTGCTTCCTTGTGACCCATTCCTTTGGTAGCGAGTACACAAAGCAAGGGGTTATTTTAACAGCCCACATCAACCATCACCAAGATTTCTTATTCATCCAGTAGAATTAAATTGTCATACCCCACACTGCTGTCTAAATATTTCCTTCAGATAATGACTGAATAGTCCTTGAAATCATACCCATTCCGCTTCCAACCCCCATTTGCCACCCGCAGTCATCATTTTTGTCCATCTGCACTCATCGGAGTTGTTCATCTTTGTCAAATTTATAGCAAACACAGTCTTGGAAGGAACAATTCACAAAGCAGGATGGTAAAGACGAGAAACAAAATGATGGGGGGGATGGTCTCTGACAAAAGGCAGGTGTAGAAGTTATTAATTAACTGCAGAGATATGGCGTGAGTGATTCAAAGTACAATTTAAATAATTGGCACAATGCATTTGCTTGATGCACCTGAGAATTACGTGCCCCTACCTTTTCACCGAAGCACTAAATAACAGGAAATTATTTAGGAATGCACATTCATTAAATTCTACCACACTGTGCGAAACAGGCCTTACCCAAAGTATTCAAAATAAAATATTCTTGTTTCAGATAATGCAGGCAGTAAATTTTGACAGCATCTGATCTCTGGGACTGCAGTATCTGTACTCAAGGCCCCAGAGTAGCAATGTTAATTGTTTCTTTTTTAAAGCAGCGCTAAAAAAGAAGAGCTTTAATTTGATCACATGAAACATAACGAAGGTGATTTCACCTACAAAGTTAATCACCACTGTGGTGTCACTGTTTCACAGGAGACTTTCCATTCTGAGGCAGGGATGCAAACTCCACAGACACGAGCACACCAGTGTTTCTCTCACTGTCAGTTCTCCAGATAAAGGAGAAGATGCAGTGTCTGATTCACAGGCACACAGCTTTTCCCAATTGCTTAGTAATAAATATAATCTTCCCCTTCTTGGACTTATTTGTAGATAAGCCTCTATTCCACAGACCTATCTGTGTACTCTCCAGGCTCCCCAGTGTGTATTTCTGTGCATTCCAGAGCATCTCAAAGGAAGAGAGGTCTATTAAAGACCAGGCTTTACCCCTGAGCTCTCAGGGCAGCCGTTTAAATCAAGAGGAGCGTTTCCAGTACGTGCAACGCGCGTTCAGACGGGCCTCTGATTACACACCCTGGTCCCCTGTTATTCAGCTGACAGACCACAGAAGCATTATGCAAGCAAAACACCCAATAGGGGCAAATTCTTTGTCACCCTTTAAATTATCTTCCTGTGGTAAACACAGCCTGGCACTGTAGAAGCCAAGGGACTGTCCAAAGATGTCCAAGCTGGTTCACTTCTTTCTGGCAACCCAACTTAGCAGAGAGCCCATGAGTGCTGCAACTACAATGAGAGCAGCTGCGTATTTTCAAACTGCTTGCTGCATCGTGTCCAAAAGTCATTTCTTTTCATTACATTCATATTGCTAGTGATAAACAGAAGATAAGGTCTGATGTCAAGGTAGATTATTTTCTGTTTCTCTAGCAGAGAAATTTGGCTCTGTGAATCCAGTTATGCAGTATTATACATGTGTCCACAACATGCCCCTTCTTCACCAAAACAGGCTAGCCAGCCAGCGTGAGGGACCATCAATACCTAGTATTATGGATCATTAACTAGCAAGGAACAGTGACTGGGTAGGATTATGGTAGAGGGATTGCACTCAGAAGATACAAGGCAGTTCTGTGAAGAGTCATTGCCCTCAACTTCACACTGTGATAGGAAACTCCGTATTATATCCAGACTTCCTCACATGTTTATTCTTCCTCTCCATGACTTATTTACCACTTCTTTAGGAGCCAATAAAATGAACCTGAACAAAAATATACGCAGGCACTTTCATCCACTAGATCCGGTTCAAAGTTGTCTGATCTCAGCTCACAATTTTTGGCCTTTTGCTCATTCACATTCTATCAATTACTAGCAATGATTTCCAAGTAGGTTTTTTCTTTTGTGTATCAGAAGGCTTTTATTTGTAGATTATATAACATTTTGATAAATACCAAAATTCTAAGTGTTTTAAAGCCTGCTTTATACTGTTAATGAGGTCATAAAATAAAGAAATGGTAATTACAAAGAATTTCTTGAAAGCTACTTTGCATGGAAAAAAACATGCCTGCACAAATTTGCCAGCTAGAAATCAAAATTGAGATATACTAATTGTAAGCCTCGAGTACAAATAGAATTCCTGACAGATTTATGTTCAGGATAAAAAATGTTACCTGTCAAAAACAGCTATAAAAAATTAAAGATCTGTTTAATGTGAGGCTTCAAGTATTGTGAATGTAGCTTTCATTATCATAAATACAGTAGTATCATCTAATTATGTATTCTGTACTAAGTTTGTCAGATAACACAATTTGAAAATGGCACAACTAAATCAAATATGTTCTGCTTACCTATTGAGTGATAGTGGAATTGCACATAAAAAGTCTTCTTTACAGTCAATTTTGAGATGGGTTTTATTTTCTTTTCAAATGTTATCATTAGTTTATCAACCGATTCTGCAGATTTTTTACAACAGGAGAGTGTCTTTCTATCCAAACACAAATGGATGAGCTGTTACATGAATCATCAATCTCATGACTGCTTCTCTTCACCTCACGGACACTGGCAAAGTACTCATCTTTCTTCACTGTCCTCTGATTCCTAAGTTAGGAAGTTATGTTTTTACAAACCATATGATTGAAAGGGAAAGGCAAGGCAAGAACCTGAAGGTCAGGTTGCTTGGTTTCAACACCAGGATTATCAACTGGAGTGACAAAAGAACATGGTTCTTCTAAAGGATCTTAAACTAAATAACAAATAGCATGTCCTGCTCAACTAAAATCAGAGATAAGAAACTGTAAGAATGAGAAGAACTGGTTTTGCTCATACACTGGAGAGGTAGAGCTGGGACAAAATTAAAATAATTACTCTTTCAAATAACTTTTCCTCAACATAAATTTCACGTCAGTCTCTCTATAGTCTCTCTATATGGATCCTTGTGATCTAAACCTAATCTCACTTTTGCTTTCCTATCAGACTTGTGATCTAACCCAAGTCTTGTTTTTGCTTTCTTATGGAACTCCTATGCCATTGACTGTTTCTATTAGTAGCACGGAAAGAGTGCAAACTTACCCTTCAGCTGGTGTCACTTCTTCCAGAACAATCTCTCCCCTGCCATCCCTCTCAGACTCACCAAAGAGGCGATGCTTGCTCAGCAGGTGCATTTTGAACAGTTCTTCGGGAAACAAGCGCTACACTTATTTTCTGTGCTGGGGTTTTGGGAATTCTTTTGGTTTTCTTCTTCTCTTAAAGAATTTTCCCCATACCGGTTCCTCGAGGAGATAAATTGCTGTACTTCAGAGAGACAAAAGGACCTGGCCACAGGGGGAGGGGTCCAGTCAGCCAAATAAAGGGAGTTGGGTGGAGGCCCTGGGGCTCTGGTTCTTCGCCCTTCATTCGAGGTGAGGAGAAGCTGCCCTCGTGGTGCAGAGAACTCATCCCCACTGCATCTCCTGCTCTCCTTCTGCCCCTGCTGTCTCCCGAGAATCCTGCTGGACACTGGGATTGGCTGCCCAAGGGGGTTCGTGACGCGGGCTTTCCATCGGCCATTGCCCATGAGGCCTGAGCTGGCTCCGGAGCGGTGGGGAGAGCATCGCGCCCTCCCTGCTCCCCGGGAGCCCCCGCAGCCCTGCGGGCTGGGAGCGGAACCGCTCCACAGGGGAGAGCACCTGCAGCCCAGAGAGCTGGCACTGCCTTCCTGGCGCTCTTTGCTGTGACTGCCACAGTTGTGTTGTTTGCTTGCCTTGTTTTATATATGTATTTAGTAAAGAACGGTTATTCCTATTCCTCACCTTTGCCTGAAAGCCCCTTAATTTCAGCATTCTAAGCATTTGGAGGGGAGGGGGTTGCATTTTTCCATCTCAAGGGGGTCTCCTGCCTCCCTTGGCAAACACCTGTCTTTCTAACCAAGACAGCTGGTCTGAATTTTCTACTTCCATTGCACCATCCTGGCAAAGGAAGGTTTTGGTAATTCCCTCATTCTCTGGTTGCCAGCTCCTATAACGTCAGTCTTAATGGATTCTCACAGCCCCTCCTTTTCCACCTTCTGATGTCTGACTGAAGCGTCTTAATAGGATCTGCAGAACTGTATTAACAGAAGGAAATGGCCTAATTATCTTCATCACCATTTCCATTCCTGTTACTGGCAAAACCGACCCAAGGTCACAGTCCCATTCTATTTGACACGTACACAGAACATCGAGCCAAAATACCACCCCTGGTTCAAAGAGCTCACTACGTGTGCATGTTGAAAGGTGGTGAAAATGGCTTCTGAAAAATCACTGGAGGTTTATCCTGGCTTAAGAGGAAGACGACTCATTTATCGAGACATCTGCATTCAGGTTTTTTTCCTCACTTATTTTTCTCTCAATTCTTCCAACTTGTAAAAGCAAATTCAAATCCATTAAATTAAAAACAGGGCAATGAGATATCCTATTATATGCATAAAACAACATACCATAAGGCTGCCAACATACATAGAAGAAAATTGAGTAGTACATACATATTATTAGGTTACTCACACAAAAGCTAATATTTACTTCCAAACCCCAACAGTAACTGTCCACATGAAGGAGGTCTATCACAGATGCCATCCATACAGCACCACTTCAGATATGGCATCTGTGGATAATCTGATAGGGTCTAATACCAGGATGTTCCTCTCCAAATTGTCAGGCTATACACCACTGCATAACACAACTATTCTCCAGTTGCTTGGGAGAATTATTTCACAGTAAGCCCAACTCCAGGGCTTATGGAAAGTTGACGCTTAATTTGAGGACTGGGCAAATTTGTCTACCAAGTGCAGAATGGGGCACTTCAATAAACCGAGATCCAGGTTACGCCCAAGAAAATCAACTCCTTAAGGGCTCTAAGTAACTCTGAACCTTGCTGGGAAGGATCTGTCCACTGCAAACATCCATCAAAAACTGCATTTTAAAAGACCTCATACAGAATCCGGCACAAAGGTCTTCTTAAAATGGAGAGGGTCTGAAAAAGAAGAGCAATAAAGTAGCATACCACTGGCATGCCACTCTTTCCAAATGATGGTACAGCCATAGGTCAGAAAAAACCAAAACACGGCTTAAGGATCTCAGAATCTTCCTGCTGTACTGGTCACGGGCTCCTACGCTCTGTCCATTGCAAGCATGCATACACAAAAGTGTCATCACTAAGAAATATTTTGGTGTGTATAAAAATATTCTGAGGCACATAGAGCTTGTCCTTTCCTGGATTCAGTTACTATAAAGGAGAAGAACTTTTTTAGGTTTTTATAAAGAGGTTTTATAAGGCTTTCCCTTGGCGTGTCTCCATTTTCTGCTCAGAATGTCAACACGGATGGCACAATTCAGGAATGCTTAACATTTGTTAACATGTTAAGCATTCAAGAATGCCTAACATTTGATTTGGGGATAGCTGCCAAGCTGGTTTGAGCTACTGCACTGCTGTATGCCTGGAAATCCAGATATTTCTAATGAATGGAACAGATCAGGTGCCAAGCACTTACAAAGTAAATCTGAGTGTTCAAAAAGCACTAAATATGATGCCTTTTAAAAGCACTGGGCTTATTATGTACCATGTCATGGTACACAGCATCCTATTTAAAAGAAAGAGTTTTAAGACTATGTTGCAAGCACCTAACTGTAAAAATGGAAGAAAGGAAGGAATGCTGAGTAAACGTCCTGTTCTGGTGAGCATCAAACACTTCAGACTTGTCTGTGAGATTAAACAATTTCAGAGAACACTTTTCTTTCTGTTTTTAGTAAATGTTAGCATTTGAGAGAGATGATTAGGGAATTAATTAAAAAAATACTTTAGGGATTTCTTACAGTATTTACTAATTAATACCAAGACCCCCTACAATAACTGAGGAGAAGGCCAGACCAGTAGGTTCATGTGCCTATGATCAGTCAGCTTGTTTGTCTTCACACGCTCATAATGAAACAGCTCTTTTGAGATTAAGAGGCCCCTTACAACAGTGGTACTTCTCTTTACTTTTGCATATTCTGTCTTCACTTGGTAACTTCTGAGTTGTTCCAAGTCAACTGTTTATTAATTTTAATGTATCCTTCATTAAAATGTACCAAGGACTTTTTTTTTTCTCTTTGCTACTCTACTTTGAAATAGAAGATTAAAGTGTTCAACTGATTAGAATCAGCCGTATCTGGCTGCTTTTGTATAGTCACAAAGGAAGAAACAGAAATCCCAATTCTATGTTTTCATACGTGTCTCACATTACCCCTCTCACAGGCACCCTTTTTTCATTTACAGTTCCAATCAGTATTGTGGTTTTTAACATTTCTTTGTGCAGTAACACAACTCCTCTTCCATTCCAAGGAAATGCTGGGCCTAAACATCCACAAAAATAAGCACTCAGATTTAATCTGCATCATACAAAGCAAGGGACTTTTTTTTTTTTCTCCTCTCAACTCTCAGCCTGCCATGATGTTGGTTATATTGGGTGAAGAATTTTAAAAACTTCTAAAACCAGTGAAAAACCCAGAAACTCTCTTCATAACGTTGCAGCTAAATTATGACTTGAAATAATTCCATTATTAACACCGCACAATTGGGACTTACAGAGGAAGTATCGGCACACTATGAATTAGATTTGCCGTAATACAATTCTTGATTCCTAATACTTAAAATTTTCCCCATGCTGATTATGGTAAGAAGAATAATATTACTGTGCAATAACAGTAATTAATCTAATTAGTTCATTAAAATGATGATGGTTATTACTACTATAGGTCAGAAATTAAGACACCAAAATATAGTACAAGACATTTTCTGAGCACAGAGATGAAAGATGTTTTCCTCTGCACAATGGACAAGGCAGCAGCTGTTTCCTTGGTGAAAAAACAGGACAATTATCTGAAGATGCAAATGAATTTTCTTTCACTAACCACTGTGAAGGTTGAATATCGATGACCCAAAAATACTTTTCTTTAGATGGAAAGAAAACAGTCCCAGGCTACTGCAGTTTAGGGAAAGCTTTTCTTTTCCCAGCTCAAGACCTGTATGACCTGGCAACACTTCCCCTGCCCTATTCTTCCCTGTCCTCTTTCCCACAAGAAACTTTTTGTATATAATGCCATATTTATCACTAAAATTTTAATAGCATGCTTGCTTTCTTTCCATAATATATTTATAGTGTTCTGTGTATGAGCTTTTGGGTATACATTTGTATGCATTAACTGTACCTATGTGAAATATCATATATGATAATAAACACTTATCTTGATATGTGGAGGTGAAAACCTTGGGAAAAGTTGCAGAAACATATGATAAATCAATTATTTATGCCCTTTTTATTGCCTCACTGGCCAGATAACTCTGTGTTCCCGGGAGCTTTACTCTAACATTTCAATCCAGTGAGCAGATTACAACATCCATCATTTACTTGAAATCAACATGCCAAATAAGTATTTCTTCCATCTGCCTCTAATGTGAAATGTCACCTCTTTTCTACAAGCACCAGGAAGATTCTGCCTGAAAAGAGCTCCAGGTTTTCGTGCTATACCAGCTCGAGTCTAACAGCAGCCAGGCCAAGGAAATGACTCCACCAAGACAGGACATTCCAATGCCCTGCTTACCTCCACTCCAAGCCTTGGAAGACCCCAGATTATCTACATGGAATAACAGCAAATCACATGGACAATATTTTACCAGAATCACAGATCACTAGAGTGCATCCTGTCTTGGGTTTCCCAGGAAAATGCACTAGATGCTCTGCCACTACGTGAAGTCCTCCATGGAGGTCAGCCTCAGGTAACCTAAATGCAGCCCAGATCCTGCTGGGAAATGACATCCTGCAGGGAACAGCACAACAGAGAGAAGAGCAGAGTGGAAGCTGTGGAGAGATTTTTCCAAATGACAGATTTGCGGAGATCACAAACAAAAGGACGGTCATGTAAAATAAAATTAAAAAACAAGTATCTCAAAAGCTTCTGGGTCAGCAGCATCTCTGGCTGACCTCTGAGCTAAATAACCAGTTCCACCCATTTATGGAAGCTATTTCACGCCGGCACAGCCTGAAAAGACATCTGAAAAGATGTTTACTATCTCCTGAGCTGTATCCTCCAGACATTACTGCTGGTATCCTAATCTGTCAAAAATAGAGATTCTATTCACAGGCACACAGATGTCATTTGCCCACCTCCCTCCTAGAAGCAGCTTTCCTGTGCCACCACTACTCCTTTGCCCAGCATCCCACATCTATGCTTTTGTGAGGCTAATATTTTATCTTCATTTATTTTGTGTTTTCCTACCCTAGCAACTTAGGTTAAGGGCAGTTGATACAGATATGTGTGAACCTGAACCATGACCAAACTGTAGGATCTTCATAGCCAAAAAAGAATGTGATAAAAAAAAAATCATCTAAAAACATGTAAAGAATTACAGTGATAAGGTTGAACTTCAGCTGGGAAACAGCATCTGATTTTGCTTTCAAATATAGACCCAGAGAAGTCACAAAACAGTATGCTAATTATCAGAATCCGTGGATGCTTCCTAGGCATGTATTTGGTTTTCTTTAATGTGCAACTTCAGTGGTGGTCCTCGATTTAAAAAAAAAAAAAAAAAAAAAAAGAGGAAAAGAAAAAGGTTATCTTCTGTGCATTTTTTTCAAGGAAATAATGAATAATTCAGTTTTTAAGAGGGAAGCATAAGAACAATTGATTCAATCTTTCCTTTTCACTGTATTATTTATGCCGGACTCTCTTTTCCTAAGAGGTAAGCACCTCTTTCTTTACAGAACTAATACTTCTAGAACAACTGGTTCTAATTACATAAATCTCAAAACATTTTCCAAGCTCTAAGCCTCATTTTGTGAAATGAGCTTGATAAAAAAACAGGATAAGAGAAAAAAAAATGCATAAAATTTGAATAACATTCAATAGCAATTTTTGCAAAAGTATTACAGAGTATTGGCAACTTTTTCCTATGAGCTGTTTTATTTAGAGTAAGAAAAATGTTAGTCTGTTGAAGGATCTAAAGAAAAACAGAGGAAAAAAACCTCCCAAACTATTAAAAATAACAGAATTTTCCAAAGTGTTCTACTGCATGGCACCATTTTCCTTGGCCTTGCCCTGTTCAGAGCTTGGATGCTGTTAGAAACTGAGACAGAGACAAATATTTTCAATAATTCATAATTATTTCTCACTTCACTTTATATTTTTTCTTTATAAACCAACTAAAGTTCATGATCCATTGTGGTATAGCAGCAGAGCTTCTTTAGGACCCGATTCTGCTTTTGCCTTCCTTTTGTTTTCCTTAATTTGCCACTGCCAATTTACTGTTCCTTATATTTATTCAGAGTGTTATGAAAGAGATATGGGTCTATATATGTCTGTGATACAATCCTGCTCAAAGACACGGTTCCTCCTTTCAAGAAAATGCAATAACTTGAAGTCACAGAAATATTCTCCCCCTCTCCACAAATTACGAGGAATTTTAAAGGTCTTAGGATCTTGTTTCCAAATAATGGCTTTGATACATATTCTTTTATTTTGCCTCCTGAGATTTTGTGGATTTGTTTTCATTTTGGTCTTAAGATTCATGGCTTCAGCTTCTCTCTGAAACAATGAGAAGCAAAGCATGCACTTCAGAAAATGAAAGCTGGCTCCTGTAAAACCGTAACAGCCTGGCAGCTGGACCTGTATAATACCAAATGCTGCAAGGAAATAGGAACTAGGGAAATAATTGTGAGAGAACATTAAAGACAAGCTGCGTTAGAAGACAAATTTTGTCAGAGAAATCCTGCAGTTGAAGATGACCCATCAGCCTCTTTGTCTTTTCTCACATCCTGCACTTGTGTCTCTGTGGTCATTCCTGGGATTTGCACTCTGGTAAGCACTACTGGTAAGCACACAACAGCAATGACAGAACGTTGCTCAAGATCCCATTTTTAACTCTGGCATTTTCTATCTTCTTCTTCCAAAACTGCTATTACTAATACACAGATTAGGCACTGATGGGGTGGAATAATCTTGCCAAAAAATACATGTTTTTGCTTGAAGAACTTTCACCTCCCTGGCACTGGATACACAGGTCTTTCATACTTGAAAAAAAGCTCACTGACAGCTTATGCATAAATATACTTTTCTTACGGCTTTGTTGGTAAAGTTCCCTTGCCTGTCTTAAGAAGACATGGGAAACAAATAGGAAGAACTTCCTGGAACACTTTCAACACAATTATTTCTCCTATAAAACACACGTGTCCATCACCATCTCTGATTTGTAGCTGTCAGCCATGACACCAAACACAGCAGTCTGGTTTAGATACTGGTTCCAAGCTAACATGACATATACTTGGTATGTTCCTTGTCATGCAGTCTACTTCTTGCCTTCTTAGAAACTCCTCCAGCAGGTTTCTCTTCATGCACCTTGTTGCTGCAGCAATCCAGATGTTTGCCTTTGTCACATTCCATTCAGAAAAATCATGAAACATTTTCTCATTTCCTTGTGGACAGAACTGTATAAGAACAGCTGGTACAAACCACTGCCTAAGAACCTGTCTGGCACCACATGGAAAGGAGAGAATTACTGCAGTGCTAGATTTCACTGAGTTCCAGGCACGGTTTTTTTTGCATCTTAGAATGAGGAGCTGGAACACAACTTCTGAATCATCTGAATCACACTTCAGGACCATCTGTGTCAGTGGAGATCACCTAACACAGGCCCATGTCATCATGGCTACATGAGATTCCTACTGGCCAGCTAGGTCACCCTCTTTCCCATCCACTGGAGAGGATAAAACAGTATTGCCTTCACTCGGGATATAATGATGAATCTGAACCCCTATGCCAAGAAATTCCAGTGAAGTCTGATTTTTAAAACGCAGGTGCTCAACAACTTCTAGGCCTCCCAAAGGGTCCTTAAGATCAGCACTTGGGAGGCAGTCCAAGGCAGCAGTCAAATTTTAAGATTTCAGCCCTCACTTTGAAAAGTCGCGCGGTGAGGAAGCTCCCTGTTTGGGTGCTGGAGCTGCTGGGCTCCTGGAGCTGTGACTATCAGAGGCTCAGCATGGTCCCCACAGGCACCCACCACTGGGGTCCTGCACCACGCCAACTTCCTCTGAGGGGAACAGCCCAGCACAGCCCATCGCAGCCACGAGCCTGTCGGGCCCAGGTAGCACGTTCAAGAAAAGTATTCATTAATATATTGTCAGGAGGAAGCAGATCTTCCTTTCAAGTCCATCTGTTCCTAAAATTTACTCTGTGCTACAGGTGTAACTCTCCTTTGCTGGTTTCCATGGGGCTGACAACACATGAAGACTGAGAAAAAGCACATCTCTGCTAAGGTCTAATTTTTTTGCCAGTGACACTCAAGTACATGCTTCGATACAATTCCAAAGTCTGACTATTACAACTCATTCTATTAAAGAATACTGAGTGGAAATTGCATAGCCGTGTCGTTAACAGACAATAAATTAATCAAGTGAAACATTTTTGTATAGGAAAGCAGTAAAAAAAAAATCAGCATTTTTTCTGCTGTAAAACCCAAACATGAATCACCTCTCCTGCAGTAGAAACAAATAAAACAATTAAAAGGGAAAACAGCTTTGCTTCTGAGAGAAATTATGACTTTCTCTTAATCAAATTCATGAATTTTAATCAGTAAGTGCCTTAATGTGTGAAGGGAATATGGCAATTTTCAGAGCTCTTCTCCCTGGAAGGATATTAGATTATATCTTTCCAATTCTGAATGTCCCAGACATATTTTACAAGTGCCTACAGATACAGTAAAGGTGGGATTGAATTCTGTATTTAAATTGCAACCCATCTCCAGTTTCAGGTCATTGAGATACAAAAGGTCATGATATTTGCCTTTCATTTTTCTTCTCTTAGAATACTAAAACTTGAGACTATAAAAGAATGCTGTATGAAATATAATTTCTTGCCAATTGCATGAAGAATATACAGTGATTAAGTAAGTAGTTTGACCTGAGTTGTTTAATCCTATTCACCTAAGATCACCTTGAAAAATTTGGCTTCTCAATGCAAGTGTGAATATTTCAAAGAACAGAGTAAAAGATTCAAGGTGAAAAAAAGGCCATGAAATTAAAATCTGGTTCATCCTCAGGTCAAAAACATTGTCTCTGGCAAAAACAATGAAAAAAAAAAAACAACCCACAAAACAAAGAAATAACAAAGAAAACACAAGAGACTTTTCTTTTACATTCAGCAGAGAATACATTCTTTTCTACGTGGGACCTGAGAATATAAAATGTGACAAACAAGGAGCTAGGCTAGAGAAGGACTCTCCCATCCCACCCACAAACTTGGAGACAAGCTTTAAAGTTTTCAACCCTATTTACACAGAACCCCTTTTTTACTGTCCTGCTAGTGAAGGAAGGAGGCAAAGTCAGTAAATCCTGCATCTACTTTAAGGCCACTTAGAGTCCCAGATGGATGTGAAGAGGTCACAGTACAAATGACAGACGGAGCCAGCATCTCTACCGAAATTACTAGATTTACCAATTTTTAGGAGCTGAAATGGACCATTATGATCATTCAGTTTGACCTCCTGCATATTGTCAGACATAGTTTTTTTACCAATTTATTGCTGAAGTGAACCCATTATGTCTATCCCAGCCAGCTGGTATCTTTTGAAATATGCCCACTTCGAGAAATTAAGTAATGGATATTCTGCCTCACTTCTCAGTACATTTTCAATCAGTTAAATCAATCTCACTACTAAACCAGAATGCCTCAGTTTCAGGAAAACATTAAATCCCACAGTTTTCATGTACTCTAAACACTTGGTCACAACTTTGCACATCACTTTTGCCAAGCACATGTTTATGTAAGAAGTGAATCCCCCAGTAAGGACTCCACAGGCTCAAATCAGTCCATGAAAGCAGTTACTGTGTAATGAACCGCTCAGCAGCCAGCTTGGGGAAAGCAGCTCTGAAGGCCAAGCTGCTATGGGGACAGTGTGCCTCAAGTGTTACTCCCTTTCTTTTCCTCTGATAGTTTCAGGGGCTCAAGGCATATCTTACGGCTCCATTAAATGGAGCAATATACAGATACACCCAGAACAGTATGGTCTTGTCTCAGTGTAAAAGCACTAACTTCTCAGCTTTAGCTGATCTGCCACCAGAACCCCAGTGACCCACAGCAGCCCTCTCCTGGAGATGAGCAGCTCCAGTGCTGGTTGACATCACATCCTCCGAAAACTGAACATGTGAAAGTGTCTCCTATCTTTTCAGGTAAAATTCCTAACGCTTTTACACATGTGTATGTTGACAACCCAGAATGCAGGTCAGACCTGCACTTGATACTTGGAATCAGTCAATTCTTTCATTTGGAAAAGACCTCTAAGATCATTGAGTGCAACCACTAACCTAACACTGCCAAGCCCACCACTAAACCATGTCACAAAGCACCTCATCTACATGTCTGTAAAATATCACCAGGGCTATCCAGGGACTCCACCACCTCCCTGGGCAGCCTTTCCCAGGGCTCAACAACCCTTTCAGTGAGAAGATTTTTCCTCAAGTCTAACCCAAATCTCCTCTAGTGCAGCTTGAGGCTGTTTCCTTTTGTCTTATTGCTTACCACATGGGAGAAGAGACTGATCCCCACCTGACTAAATCCTCCTTTCAGGGAGTTGTAGAGAGCAGTAATGTTTCTCCCAAGGCTCCTTTTCTCCAGGCTAAACAACCCCCAGCTGTTCCTCCTAAAACCTGTTCTCTAGACCCTTCATGGTCTTCATTGCCTTTCTTTGAACGTGCTCCAGAACTTCATTGTCTTTCTTCTAGTGACAGGCCCAAAACTAAACCTTGTATTCGAGGTGCGGCCTCATCTTCACTGACTGCAGGGGCATAATCACTTCCCTAGTCCTTCTGGCCAAGCTACTGACAGAAGCCAGGATGCCATTGGCCTTCTTGGCCACCTGGACACTCTGCTGTCTCATGTTCAGCCAGCTGTCAGTCGACACCCCCAGGTCTTTCCCCACCAAGGTTCTTCCCCCTCCCTCCCCAGTGCAAAGCTTTCCAATCACTCATTCCCCAGCCCACAGCGCTTCAGGGTGTTGATGTGACCCAAACGCAGGACCCAGCACTGGGCCATGTTGATCGTTGCATAATGGGCCTGGGCTCAGTGATCCAGCCTGTCCAGGTCCCTCTGAAAAGCCTTCAGAATATGCCCTCAAGCATATGTATGCTCCCATCCAGCACTGGATCGTCTGCAGACACACTGAGGGTGCCCTTGACCCCCTCATCATCCAGATCACTGATGAAGATGTTCAACAAAACGGGCTGGGGAACACCACTTGTGACTGGCCACCACCTGGACTTAACTCCGTTTGCTGCCACTTGTTCCCATTGCCCCCATACCTCATCTCCTCAGGTGTGCTAGCAGGTGCTGAGGCCACAACTGAGCTGGTTGAGCTTCCCTTCTTTTCCTCTTTAACTAGAAGAACAAGTCAGGGAGATCAGAGAACATCTCCAGAAGAAGGGAGAGTGGATGAGGCTGCTGGGAAGAGGCTTTTTGTGATGGGGACTGTGTGCTGGGGCAGGGGCATTGGCACCTTGCCTCAGGCAGCTCTGCCCCAGCAGAACTCCTGAGGGTCGAGGAGACTCACCAGAGCTCACCCCGAGGGACGCACAAAGCCAAACTAACCCAAGTAGGTTAGCCACGCTCCCGTAGCCTGCCTTCTTTGGGGAACCAAAGCCATACTGAGACCAGAGAGAGCAGGCATGAAATAATGTCATAACCCACCAATTCCATTAGCAACCTCCTGATTAGCCTTTGAGGAACACATTCGAGGCAGCGTTCACCAGAGGGTAAGGGCTTTCTATTTACACAGCTGTGGATCTCCAAAGATAACTGATTTTTTTTTAATCTGCTCCTTTTGAAGAGATAAAGTATTCAGTAGGTTGATAGAGCTTTCAGCTGCAATTCTCTTGCTTCCTCACTCTTAAGCCTAATAGCTCATCAAGATGCAGCTTGCCAAATCTGCTTCTTTTCCTCCTCCTCCTCCTCCTCCTCCTCCATCATTTCCGTTGTCCTTTTCAGCGTCCGGGATTTTAAAGAGTTTCTGCTTATGGGGTTTATAGGCAAGACACTCAAATGTCTGCTGATGATACACCATCAAATATCTGCTGATGCTACAACATTTTTGACATTGAATCTGTATCTTCTCACTTTTAAATACACGATGGATCTTTACTGGATATTAATTTGTGAAATTTAGATTGAACTTTGTGCTTCAAACTCATCTTAAACCGCTTCGTTCTCTTTCCATAAACACACCTACAAATATCTATTCAACTTCTCTGAAGATATTAGTTGTGCACTCACGATCTTGCTCTTAGGCAGAAGTCGCAATTTGTTACCATTAACATCTTCTTACAGAGGATTATTTTCAATTAGTTGCAGAAATTTAGTTTCTATGCTACAAAACAGGAAAGAACACACAGAAGGCAAGACTCTGATGGACTTCCTTTCCAGGATGCCTGTCTGCATTCACACTAAGGGTATTAGGTGGATTTTCTTCCTCAAAGAGACTCCTCTAGAGAGGAATCTCTAAGAAGAGAGTTAAAAGGAAGAAGATGAGTTGACACGGGGAGTCATTTTTTTTTAAAACAGGAGTTAGGAAAAAGATATCTAAAATAAAATAAAAAATAGAAACCCTAGCTTATGGTAAATCTTCCTCTCACTCTTGGCTCTGCTCTAAGTTACATATGTGTGTTATATATGTCTGTTAGTTTTTCAAGTAATATATTATTGAAAAAAAAAGACCATTAATTTTAATTTTTTTTTTCCTGTTAAATACACAGAAAACATAAATAACTCAGTTCTTTCACTTTGAAGCGTCGGGTGTCACTTTTCAGTGCAAAGTTTTTTAGCCATTAAAGTCTTTTCCCTCTTTTGCTTTGTGTTACTGCTCTTTTTATCATGTGTCACATTTATGGAAATCTTAACTAACATTTCAGAGTGCCCTGTTTATACCACAGATGGTGTATTTTTAACTTATATATTTATTTACTTTTTTTCTCTTTTCTGACTTAGATATTTAATGAGCTCTGTCACACCTCATACCCAAGGGAAGTAAGAAGACTGAGCAGGGCACAGGAGCAGCAGCAGCTGCTGTTATAGCTGTTAAATGTGAAATATGCCATTTATAACAGAGGAATTAGAGCCTGTGGCCCCCATGAAAATGCTGAAAGTCTGATGAGGAGATGCCTTTAGGTGGGGGGAAGAGTTACTTCTCCACGAGTCTCCTACTAAATTGAATAGCAGCTCCTGGGGAATAAAAGACTAGTACATGTCGAAGGACAGAAGCAAGAAGGACACATTATCTCTGGTTTTTCCAGAGTGCAAACTCAAAAAGGAAGCAGCCAATTCAGCAAAGTTTGATTCAGCAAAGATGCTTCAATTTTAACTATGATCTCCACATTCATCAGGAAAATATTTAAACGCTTGGACATTTTTAAACAGAAATGAATCACTGGAATTAAACACACACTTAGACAAATCAAAGTCTAAATGTCTGATCTATGACAAAATCAGAAGTCTCTAGCAGAGCTGGGAGCTTACTGTAGTTTTCCTGAGCATCAGCCTCATGCATTCAGAATGTGACCCATCCTCTCTCTACCTAATACATCTCCCAAAGGGATCAAATCTATCTTACTTTTCTTTTACATATGAAAACGCTCGCAAGGTATGAAAACAGTCCTGGCCTCTCTGTAGCCAGGCACATCTACAGGAAGCTGATAGAAAATACTCAGCTATAGCCACTGGCACTTTGGCATCTTCCTTGCTCTGCCTGCCAAGAGCATCTTATGCACTGGGTATTTTAGACTTTGAGAAAGAACAGCAAGAGATGTAAAGGCTGCAAAACAAAGTCGGAGCAGTAAGGAACTGTGAAGGAAGGAAGCAAGCAGGGTAAAAGCATATGAAGTACATAACTCAAAGCACTGAGCTAAACCGAGAGCTAATAGGAGAAGTTAAATTCAGCCCAAAGAAAGTGTTAATAAAGCTAAGACACAATCATTATCAGCAGTGCCCACTGCCTTGTGTGGGAAGGCAGGCAAAGTATCACAGAAAAACAGAGATGCTCACTGCAAAGGTTTTCACGAACAAAAGTGATTTTGTACAAACCTCCGTTTCCACAGACCCCAGTTACAGATCCCAAGTCTGTCCTCAGGGCAGACACAGCAGGACAGATCCTGCTTCTGAAAATCCTGACTCTTCTTTAATACGATATGCCTTTGTCATCTTCACCATCTTAACTCTGTGTGGCATGTTGAACATATATTATCTAGATACGCTTTAGCAATTTTGCCACAGTAACAAGATAGTTTCTGCTTTGATTGCAGAAGTGTTGATAGCAAGCATGTATTATGGCAGAAAAACTGTGAAGCTCTAGAGAATCTGCTGTGCCTATATTTACACATCAGCTCAGGAAGGATATCTTCTATATTACACAGTTAACTTTGCAGCTATTTCCATTCTCCCCCTACGGCTTCAAAGAAGTCAATAAGCAATTGATAAATCTTCTGTCACCCGGGGCAATTAATGGGAGTTACACAGCATTGGCTGCATCTATTTTTGTGTATGTGAAAAGCAAAAAATTGATTTCACAAACTTACTGGTGCTTATTGATTTAGTGCCTGTCCCCAGGCCATTCCCATTTAACGCTTTTGTGCGGTCACTGAAAAAAAATTCAAGACTGTCAAATAAAATCTGTTTCTTCAGACCTTTGTCTGTTACAATAATTTGCAAGTATTTTTTAGCCTCAGTAATATGTTTTCAGGCTGAGCTTAAGGACTGTAAGACTTTTATCATCTAGAAAGTAAGCATAAACAAACTGAGCCAACCAATCATTACGTGGAGATGTTTCAAAGGTTCACTGTCCTTTTAAGAAAGGAAAAATTCCCTCTACAAAAATCCATACTGAGACTTCACAGGCTGAAGAAGGGTTTACAGACAAATCAAAGGACTTGTGTATCTAACCATCCAATTTGCATCTGCATGCAACTGATTGGCAGCTGAATACCATGAACATCCATAAAAATTGTTAGGCCGAGCAGAGAGATTTGTTCCTGGAACGGAGCTCCTAGCAGAGGATCACAGAGACAAACGCAACGGTAGTAAACTGAACGTTCAAAAGAATAGCAGTCTTTGGGGAAATTTGTCCTCATGCACCTGTAGCTCACAGCTCATCACCCACATTTGTGAAGACACAATAGGCAGAACAGCAAGGGGAAATTACTTTTCTATTTCATATTTTTAGAAATTACCTTAATTTTTCTTTTTTTTTTTTTTTTCCTTTTTTAAATAAGATTGAATGGAAAGTCGTAAGACTTGGAACCCTCTTTAGACTCTTCCTGTTTCAGGCCTTACAGATGACAGTGCTGGTTTGATCTAGTTCCTCACAGTGTTCTCACCTTTTGTCTCAAAATGCAGAGTTGCAATCAGTCAGAGATCACAAGACTGGTGCGAGGCTCTTCTTTATTCCTCCCTGTCTTGGGGTTAGCTTCCCTTATCTACAAGCCATGCAAGATGAGCTAAGGCCCATCAGCTTGTCAAGCCTCAAGGCCTCAATGTCCTGTCTCCTGTTTATCTCAGGAGGCCCCAGGATAACAATGGCTACTTAAGATGCTTCATTATCTTTCAAGCAGAACACTGCCCCCCTCACTTCACACTTCAAAACCTCAAGTCAAAAATCTAAGTGACAATTTCCTTCTATAGGAGTGAAGCATATGGGCATTGTCTGACACACACAAAAGAATAAGGTAAGAATATAACTTATAGAAAGTATGTTAACCTACCACCGGCAAAGCCAATCCCTTTATACACAAATGTCAGCCTCAGAGAAACCTAAGGGTGCCCTAGGGTCTCTGGATTTGTAAAGCATGACTTGTTCCACGTTCCTCCACATGCAAACCATCACACCTTTCCTCTCTGTAAAAGACACCAGTCTCTGGTAAGAAGCCTTCACTGGATCTCAACACCCATCAGTCCACACTGTCACCAGAACCTCACCTGGCACAACACCTGTCCAGCAGATAAACTATCTGCACTCAATATTTTCTTCTGGGAAACAAAAAAGTAACAGCTTTGCAACGGGGTCCTTTTTTAATGCCTGCATAATGCAATGAGATCCTCTGAAAGATCAGATAAAAACTCATAATCCTGTTATTTATAAAGGCATGGTAACTACTGAGGTAAACTTCAGTATGTGAATTACTGTAACAGAAATTAGAAATCACGCAAAACCAGTTTCCAGTTGAGTAACCGATATCAGAAACACAAAGTGCATATATCATAATATGGGGAGAGAATGATAAAAGTAACTTTTAATAAGAACTAACGAACTGAAATTTAACAAGATGACTTGTCAGTTTGATATCCAGCAAGTCAATGATCCCATATCTGAGAAAGGACAACTAATTATTTAAGCAACGTTGTTGTGGTGACAGCGTCAATTCCGTAAAACGTTTCCATTTTTCATTGACAGAATAAAGGATCCCCGTGTATTCTAGCAATGACTGCCCTTGAGTGCTGGAAAGACGTTCTCTTAAGGTTTTCTGAAGGAAAAATACATAAATAAGCAAATAAATAAATAATTAGATAAATAGGTATTATTTTCTTAATATGTTTAACGGTTGCACTTTAATACCTACTGAGTAATTTCTAAAATAGCATTTAACTGTTTTTTTAAAAACTTTGGCTTGCTTGTAGACAGACCATTCTCCTTTTACTACAATCAGAACAGAAATGACCATGATGAAAGAGACTGTAGAATTACAGACAAACAAAAGAACTGATGCCAAAAGAGTTGCAACCATGACAATTGTTATTTTAAAGTTTATATAGAGATGAAGCAGCTTTATTCTTTCATAAGCTGCTTTGATATCTTTACAAATACAATTACTGTTTCAATACAGTTCTTTTGTCCGTAGCTGCCTGTGCTCTGTAATTTACCGTTTCTCACACATTATGGTGAATATATGACTTTTATTCGTTTATAAATGTGTCATTTTCATAACATCACAAATGAAAGCTCCATAGAATTCTGCTTCCCTTACAAGAAACTAAGTATTTTCAAGGCCCTATTTTACTCCCATAAAGAAATAATGATCTGCTTATTTCATGGTCATGTGTGATAATCATACTGAAAAACACAACAATCTATGCCTGCCAGTTTTCTGTGTCTTCTCCAACACATTCACGCTACAAGCACCAAGATACATAAAGGAGAGCAGAAGCTTTACAAACATAGCTATATATTAGGTAGCAAGCCAAAGCAGAGAGTTATGCAGAAGCTGGCTGCTATCTGGGAGTCCCCTCCTTCTCTCACGTCATTGCAGGATTAAAGACAGCTTACAAAGTAATATATTAACTAATCCCCTTCCCTGTCAACAATCCCACTCCTGCCAGATTCTGAGGTGTGAGGAAATGGTATCAATGTATTTCAAATAATCAGACTACATACAATAGGAAAACAGTATTTTACTGTAGTATATAGGAATTTATGACACATTAAAGGTCTAATGCCAAGCCTCAGGCACCACTTCACCGCTATAAGCTACAAGTTCCTTGGCCTTTGGAAGGTGAATGCAGAGTTGAGAAAGGACATGAGAACATGGAGATCTTATCTGTCATTCCACACGTTTACTGTTACCCAGTTCCCCCAATCTATACTGCATTCCATCAGCCACTGATGCACCCATGTCAGCCGTGACTGATGCAGCGTTAGTTACCTGGCATCAAAAGCAACACACAGGGATGGCAGACCTGAAGATTCCACCAGATCACATTCATTATAGCCAACAGAAAGAACCAGACGATGTGGTGAGTGATTCACTCTGGAGTACAAAGATGCTACTCACTACCATGTAACCCAGCTGTGGGTATTGGTCTGCACAGAAAGCAGCTAGATCACCACAAAATGGCCAGTACCAGAAGATTATGTCTTCCAGAGAAATTTTAGTTTTAAGAATTGCAGTCAGAACTTTTGGAGTCTTCTTGTCTCCTCACACAGATCAAGAGAAAGCTAGTAACAAAAGCCTTTCAGTACCTAGGTGGTCATAGACTGGATTCATACCAGACAGGACTGAAGACTTACTGCTAAGTTTCTGCTCAAATCAACCATCAGGAGCTCAAAGGCCTAATTTCAGAAGTTTAGAGGGAGAATTCTCAAAAACATAAAGAAAACAAAACACCCAAATGCTTTCTAATTGCATCCCTGCCGTAACAATTGAAATAAAAAAACCTGCTAAAATATTCTTTGTTTTGACTGTATTGACTGAAGTGATTAAGAGATGCAGAACAGGAAGGAAGCAACCATCATTAAAAGCTGCACAATACAACTGATGACAACTTTCCCTGGAAGAAAGTTCTAAGGCTTTCTGACATACACAAAATCTTGGCCATTCCTAAAAATAAGAACACAATCTGGAGCAGGACCACCAGGTTATTTCCTCAACAAACATGAACTGCCATCCTTATCTTGAAGGAAAGCAAATTAACACCAGGCTGTGCTGTATCATCTTGAATTTACAACTAAAAAGAGTCCATTTAGTGTGTTTAGGGGCTATACATTTCATAGCTACTTAACACTGAAAAACAGTGCCTTGTAGGAATTTCAGGACTGAGCCCATGCCCTTGGTAGCATTTAAAGCCCTTGCTCCTGTTGAAATTAAACTCCTCAGTGCCATTTGCAAAAGTGATTCAAATGTTCAAGAAACAGTCAGATAATTGGAAAATAACTACATGCTAAAGCTCTACTAAGAACAAAGCAAAAGTATGCTACACCTATCATGTAATTCATTCACAACACAAAAGAAATTACATTTTAATGGTATTACAAATATTACATTTATTCAGTGTGCATGATTTATTATTAAAACAGTAAAATGAAATATTCTATTTAATCAAATGTATTCAAAGTAACTTCCTTGGCTGAAAATGCAAAACCCAATCCTCTTTTTAGCTCTCCATGGAGATTCCCTCACAGACACGGACCGTGCCCACGCTCTGCAGTGAACACGGCATGCTCTCTATGGAGCCAGTTCCCCCTGGCCTCAGATGCTCTTCAGTCTGCTGCTTCTGACCACCCTGATTGAGCTTTCAATGGACATAATTCAAAATCCACTGAACTGAACAGAAAGATCCGGACCGATTTCTGGGAGCATTAGACCACCCTTCTCCACAGAGCCAGCAGAAACAGGAGTACCCATTAAAATGTTGATTCAGATACCATCGATTCTGAAGCTGAAGTTTTCTATGTAGTTCCATGGTCTTAGGACCAGACTCATACTTCTTTTATTTCAATAGTCTGTATTTTCTAATAAAGAGCTATGTAAATGCAATAGAAAAATATTTGATAAGCCTCTTTTATTCATTCACAAAACTTCAACAGGAATTTGAAGAATAAATGCAGAGAATAATTTGAGAATAAATGTAGTTCTCAGATCATTCCATTTTTCTTCCCTGAAGTCATTTTCCAACACTACTGATGCCACAGAATAAGAGGGAGAGGTTGTGTTGATTTGGGGGAAGTTCCATGGGTATTTAAAGATATATTCTGTAAGCTGTTCAAATCGCCCTGGTTCCTCACCGAGGCCCATTTCATAACGTTTTCTATGTGCAGTGTATTTACATGTAATCAAGATCTGAGAAGCTTGTTAGGAATGTTAGGAACAACACAGTCCCAGCACCATGGCATCCTGAATGAGCTACCTCTGAGGGAGCATCTGGGCTCAGGCTGAACACTATTCTCTCAGGAGTCAACCCCTCTGAGCTACCTGTTCAAAGGTACTGCAGGTAATAGTGGACATACAAAGAGTTAGCTGAGATGGGTCATTCCTTCCCATGATAGTGTGTTTGAACACTCCCATTGCCACAACCATCTGGTAATTTATTTCTGTCACTTCCACTTCCCCTCCTCTGTCTTTTCATGGCCGTATTTCTGAGTCTGGCTCACTTAGCTATTATTGATCTCATGTTAGTTTTTCTATCTACAATTCCTCTGCAAGGATATATTTCTATTGTGAAACCAGAAGTCTTCACTGAGGAATTTTCAAGTTATTTTCAGTTCTAGTTAAAACCCTTATCAACATAAGGTATGGAATTCTTGTTCAACAGTTACCAAAGTTTTAGTAAACATCTGTAAAAGCTGTTTTAAATTACACCGATACCTTTTAACAGTGCCTTCAGTAAATGTATATTCTACAAATCTCCAAAAATAAAACTTTTTAGGGCTTCTCCTTCTCAGTAAAGAGTTTTCCAGGGACTTGAGGTCTAACCACAGTAAGTGGCTGCTACTACAGTGGACATACTACATCAGCAATTCAAGATTCTGTTATCTTACCATGGAAGAGAAATGAATTGTTGGAGAGTGGAGAGTTCATTTCAGAAATGAAATTAAAACCTGGCATACATGAAATGAAAGCTCTAAAGAACTATAGAATAAAAAAGTAAGCAGATACGTTAATGAATAATTTATTATATTGAATATTTTCCAAATGAAAGATTGAAGAGTATTAATGTTTTATTACTGTGGGAATACCTAGGTATAAATCAAAAGAAAGAGCTGCTGCATACCACATCAAGTAAATTAATTTTCCACTAAAATTAGTGATTTCATTAACAAGTCAGTGATTTCAAGAGAGTTGTGAAGTCTGACTGTGTTAACAACAGTTCAGCTCAGTTCAGACTGTTAGGTTTGCAGGTTGGCTGTTATTTAGTCAATCTGCATATTGATTTTATATGATGCCTGCAACACTTCATCGTGCTCTGAAGCAAAGCCCCAGTGTCTCCTGGGCATGCTGGAGCAGCTCCACATGAGCAGCAGGGACCTCTGAGTGGGGAGAAAGACGCTCCCTCTTACTACCCACTCAATTTTATTTTCCTTTGCTCTTATGTTCTATTAAATAAATGCAGAATATCCAAACACTTCCTTCTACCCTTTTCTCTCTGAGTTCTAGCTTCAACTTCATCCTGCCACAGAAATCATCAACTCATACTTCATTTTCTTGCCTTTTAAATTCATGGCACGCCCTTTAAATTCACTGTACTGCAGCTGCTAAGGTCCTCCTGGCTGTTGTCTCCTGCTGCAGGAGCTACAGGAACACTATCCAAATTGAAATCCAAATAGCTACTGGGTAAACCCAAATTATGCAGGCTGCCACTGGATATAACAGTTCTTTAAATACTCTGTAAAACAGCCTTTTATGGGCCAAACGACACTGTAATGGACATTTTCCCTGGCAAGCAAAATAGACACATTACTGTCCTATACCCAAAATTGTACTGATAGGAAGATTCAGCCCTCATTAGACACATGAAGTCCTACATCATAACACAGCAAAACACCTTCTACTACAGCTTCAGAAAGAGCTACTGAGACCACCTGGGAACTGTCATCTTCTGGGCTCTTCAGGTTAGATTATCCAGCTCCCATCTAAGCAAGCATGCAACTGAAGTCCACCCAGTTGACATATCTCTTTACCCATCCAAAGACAAATGCTAGAGTAAAGATAGTGGCTAAAGGCATCCCTGTTAAATATACTGAAAATAAATGTACGTGTTATTTTCTCTCTACCGATGACAGTTCCATGGAACGCAAGAGAACAAGCACTCAGAAGTGGTGTATCATCCTTGTAAAATAGTCATATAGACCTTAGTCAAGTATGTCATGTAACAATGATCTAATGAAAAGCTGTTGACATTTGGGTTATAAACAAGCAAATATGTTAATTCAAAAGGTGAAGTATGCCAGAGCTCGCCTGAATTCTAAGTAGTTCCCATCTGCTATAAGGAACTAAAGGCTGAGGAGATAGTTTCTGTTATCATCTACTTTCCTGTGATCAAATCTATGATCATTAGTTTCAACTAGAAAAAGAATCAAGTTTGTTGCTCCTCTACACATCCTTCAACAGGAGGGCAAACCAGCAACTGTGGTTTATTCTACATACAGCACTTGAACTACCTGATGTGTGTCCTCTCCATGATCAGTGATTAAGAGAGAAAACATTAAGTCATAGCTGCCTCACTTCTGTTCTGGAAAGAGGTATCCTATTTTCCAGATACTGTGAAAGACATGTTGCACCTCTGTCCTCCTACAGAAAGGAAAGCCAATCCCTACTCTTATACACAAGAAGAGAACCTATATGAGATATGAGCTATAAATATATTAATCTTGTCCCCAGAATTTTTTTTTTTCCTCTGTTCAATTCTTGTTTTCCCTAGCTATAGAGGTAACAATGTATTTTCATTCCTATTTTTTTCCTCTTAGCTCCTTTTATTTCATTGAACTCAGTCCACTTTTCCTTTCCTGGTATAAAAGAAACAAATCTTTTTTCCCCCCACTTTGGTATAGTCAGCCTCTTCATCAACCTAACTTCAATGATACACAGGTCTGAAAAACTGATAACCACAGATGGCTACAGTTTGGCTTCTGTACTAAGAGAGAGTCTCCCAGGCCTCATTTTAAAAGGATCTTTCTTAATGAATTTTGTAGCTTATGGTTTTCATGCAGTTCTTTTCTTTCACTGTTATAACAAATGCTTGTCAGTAAGGGGAATTTGCCACTGCACCCTTGATAATGTCCTTTCTTCTGCAGGTCTCGGCAGATTTGGAGTAATCCAGTCCTGCATTTGTTCAGTTAATGCTACGTTGCATTCATGCTGGTCATCCAGTTGTCTTAAGCTCTTCAATGAAATAACAGGAGCTTAAACAATTTTCTATTGCTTTAGGATTTGACGATATATAAATACGGGATAAAGGCTTAATTCCCTTTGATCAGTTCCATTAAAACTCTTTTCCTTTATACGTTATCAATCCCATAATTTCTCTAGTTTTAAAATATATCCTAAAATTATAGCTGTCAGGGTTCAGGCCTAAAGTTTTGGGAGAAAGCAAAAGGTACGTACACATTTTGCATAAAAATGAAACTAAGGGATTTCAGCCATTTACTGGAACAGGTGAAAAACTATCCACTGGCTGGCAGAGCTCAGTGGAGTTTTGCTTTGCTGATGACTTAGTGTTTGTGAACTTCCAGGAATAACCTAAATTTTGCATGACAAAATAGTCATCGTGTGTGTGTATATACCTATACTTTATGTATTTATTTACTAAATGTTGAGAGAACCCTGAGTACCTTCTGGGTTTAATCTGTTCCCCAGCACAGGGCACAGCTGTTGAAGCTCGATCCAACCAACACCGCATTCAGATTCAGGCATGTCCTCTTCCACCAGCTTCCCATGGGACCTGTGCCCACGAGGAACTATCCAAATTCTGCTCAAGTCAACAGCAGCACTTGTAGTGACCTTGACAAGCTCTATGTCAGTGCCATGATGAAATTAAGCAACACTCTGCCACCTCCTTTGCCATCTATATCACAGAATTGGTTATGACTTCTATGTGCCTCCCAGTAACAAATAGCTGTCCAGCAACAGCAAAAATAGGTTCTTACATCTGAGCTACACAGAGAGTACAACGTTGTGGTAAAGTTTCAGGAAAGTAATGCATAACCCAGAAGGCAGATTTGTGACTTTGTGTTTCAAGTTAAGATATAGCAGGGCACTTTCTCCTTATAAGGTTGCTTCTGTGTGTCATTGATTTTGCAGTTTATTATTAAAGTGTCTTACAAGAGAAATGGCAACCAGATTTGACACCGGGAGACATATTAATGGCATGGAACCTTAGAAAAATGGGCACTCTGATAGTTATTAATCAGAGCGAGCTACTGCATGAGCCTCCCCTTGCTCCCCTTTGCTTTGACAAAGAGGCAAATCCTCTGGCATCCTCCAACTCATTTTAACAACTGCGGATTTCCCTTCTGCTCATGAAACAAACTGCTTCAAAAACTGTCACGCTGGTTCCCAAGCAGTACTTACTACTTTATGACTCTATAATCACATCATACATTAAAAAACAATAAAAGCTTGTTCCTCTTAAAACAAACAAACAAACAAACACCAAAAAAAACACAAAAAACCACAACAAAAACCAAACCTCAGAAAGTTCTGTTCCTGTAGTCAGCTGTGATTAGTTCTGATCTAGCTCTCTGGAGGAGGACGACTTGACATTTAAGACACTGAGCCCCTCTATTCCAAAAGGCTTATTCCTAACAGCATTGAGGGGAAAAATTGATTCTTTTGATCTTGTATTTTAATCTTAAATTTTAATTTGAACCATACAATTTTAATAACTGTCCTCTAGGTTTCAAAGAGAACAGCACTAAGTATTTTCCGCACACTGCATATTACACATGTAGAGCCAGATTCCTTTGTGTCTGCAAGAACTGTGAGGGCTGCTTATTAAATTAGTAATGACCAGCAGTCAATGGCTTTCAACCCCTTTGAGTGTGTGTTGTGTCTTAAGCCAAGAAAAATAAAATCACTGTTGTCTGTGCAGAGACTTTATTTGCATAAACATCATGGCATTTTAAAATAATTATGCGTATCGACTTCAGATGGGATTTTGAAAAAATGAAGGATTTCCCTAATGATTTACTTATCAGGTTTCACAAGGTTGAAATGCGAAGTAATTGCTTGTGTCCTTCCAAGAACTAAAAAGCTGATAATGGATTTTCTATGGTACAAAGAAACACGTACCAGCTGGTGTAATAATTTCACCATACAGCTGGTAAGCAACAGATTTTTTAACAAGAGCCCAAGAAGAGTGAATTTGCTCTCTAACAGGCAGTTACTACAACCTGAACAGTTGTCATGGCATTCTTACAAGTGACCCATAGCTCTATTTTGCAAATCAGAAATGCAACTTTTATCTGAGGAACAGAGAGGAAAAAGCACCTTTACTTAAGTTCTTCTGAAAGAAGAACTTCATCTTCTTCTGAAAGAATAACTTCATCAGTTGACTCGGTCTCATGTGTCTGTCTGTCCTGAGGTCACAGGACTACCTGTGAGAAGGAGTGTGCAGCCATCTATAGCATCTGCAGCTTATACACCAAGACAGCATCTCTGACTTCTTACACTTTCAGTCAGCTTATACACCAAGACAGCATCTCTGACTTCTTACACTTTCAGTAGCAGTAGATGTTACGCTGCTGATAGCATAATTACACAGAATAGAAACCACCACGGAAGAAGTTCAACTCCAATTCATTTTACAGTATCAGCTGTAGGCCTACAGTTCTAAGTTTAAAAGGCCAGGAAGGTTCCTAATGTTTGCAAAATGTACTACTATAGGGAGGTTAAAATGGAAAAAAAAAAGAAAAAGGTATTTCTGAGGCAATAAAGGCTTCTTTCATTTCCAATTCCCTTTAATGTAGTTGCTATTCATTAAGAAATTGCCTTACATTTTCCAGGAAATACAAAGGGGGAAAAGCCCTTTTAGGCCAATAGTTCTACCCCCACACATGAGTTTTAAATCAGATGTGCTTGGTACAAAGGCAGGACAGCCTTTTAGATCTGGCTCAGGCTTAAGACAAATTCAGGAAGTATGGTTTATGGCTGTTTTTACCCAAAACCATTGGGGTTTTTCTGTTTGCTCCTGTAACATAGGATTTTAAAAACCCACTGATGTGGTCTAAACTAGGGTTAGGAATGATGTTACTGAGCTTTCTAATTGCAACATCTCCTGTATATGCCTCTATGAAATCCAGTAGCACAGCACTGTCCTGAGTACTGGGGCCACCACTGCTCCCATCCCATTATCCTGGTGTCACCTCTTACACAGGCCAGCCTGCAGGAGCTCTCCTCGCCAGCAGCCTGAGGACAGATCACACCTTGCCCTGTCACACACATCACCGTGAATATTACTGCACAGAGCTGCTGGAAAACTACTGCAGGGAAGTCAGAGCGTGCCTATGAAGAACAAAGTCAAAGGCTGAATGCAAGTATCCTTTGATTAACAATATCAATTTAGAATAAAACCGTAAGTTAAAATCAAGCCATTGGGTTTTTATGGTTCTGTAATTGAGGATTTCTGTTTCCTGAAGGAAGTGTAACAGTTTACTTACCTACTTTTCCAGTATAGGACATCAAGGTATCGAGAGGCTTCTTCCTTCTCATAGCTCTCCCTTAGGATGTCAAGGCAGAAAACACCTAGGAGGGAAAATTTTAAGACACTGTAAGAAAATGTTCTTTGAAAATAGAGCACTCTGTCTTGTCAGGAACTGGAAAATCCTGAAAATGGAGATCAGAAAAAAAGTGCAGAGGACTTACTAAAAATGAATGGACTATGAAGATAAATATGCTTAATATATGGTTGTGTATTCATTGCATGTTATTTCTCCAACTGATACTGTCCTAAGATGTTCCAACACAACAGACTCAACAGGTCAGCTGCTGACAAAACAATTAATTTCTCATTTCTGCTAAACAGGAATTTTATCAGTTGTCAGAGTTACAGCTTTTGAAAATGGAGTAAAAGTTCAAATTTCATATTTGACCATCCCACCAGAGATCACCAAAAGGCTATCAAATATTTTAATGCTTATTTTATCATTGTAAAGTCATGTTAGCAAAACCCCTTTGTCCTATTTTATCTGTACTTTGCATCCATAGGAAACGCTGCTAGCAATATACATTTAAATTAACAGTTATAAATTAAGGTAAAAATTTCCTTGTACTTCTCACTGGTTCCTCCCTTCAACTAAGATTAAGATGCGTATAGGAGTGAAGCCTTCACGAGTCAGAGTTTGGAGAGAATATTGCAGACACCAAGCACAAACCACCTTATCCAAAAGTCACTGAGAGACAGTAACATCCATGGAGACGTACAAACCAAGGCAGGGTTTGAGGGTTCTCTTTCTGAAAGCCAAGAGACCATGAGAGTGCCTGTGGAAGTCCTGGAACACTGCAGCTGAGCAAGACTTCCCGGGAGAAAGCAACTGCCAGGACAAGATTAATGGCCAAAGGCAGGTTTCCAGCTGCAAAGTAGTAAGAGTGAGGAAAGATGGGGTAAAATCTTAATTGTTCGATTCCACCACAGCAATCTGGCTCATGCAGCACATCATCTCCTTTGCTTTTCTCCTCCCCCTCAACGTGCCCGTGTGTCTGACAGACCGGCTGTGCCTCGACACAACGCCTGGTTGAAACGGGGAAGGCTTCCAACTAAAAAGCTTGTCACAAACACCAGTTCTTGCCTGCACACCTTTGATTTCACTCGGCAAAGTCTTAGGCTGATGTGCGTTACCTGGTGCAGCACATCGCTTAGATGAAAGCTGCTCCTGAATTTCTCCTCTCTTCAGTTCTGCTTTAATTATACCGTATTTAAGAATGTGCAGGTGCCAAAGACAAAACAATCATGGATGAATTAATTTCAGCAGTTACAACTACCAAGAAAATAAGTTCTTATTGTTAGCTGGCATCAGATAGGAATTTGCTACTTCTAGGCTAAAACCACTGCCTTTTTTATTTTTTTTCCCTTCTCCAAAGGCATTCACACAGAGAGCATTTTAATTTTCCACACTATAGCTGTGTTGACCTTCCAGACCTTGCAAAGTAAAGTATTTATGATCCTGGGGGTTTTTTATGGTATTGTTTCAATATTTTTGTAACATTTGTATTTCTTGCTGATGTTTTTGGCATTAAAAATCACTCAAGCTGTGCTGAAATATAATGATATTCACTGAACCATAGTATGGAAGGATAATTCAGTTCAGGGAGGTTATTCTAGCTCATCATGTACACAAAGGCTTGAAAGAAAATGCAGAGGATTCTCAGTTCTTGACATGTGCACTATTCAATCTCTCTTTAAAAAAAATAACGTGACACAGAGAAGACTTCACTTACATATCGAAAGACGCAGCTTTGTGCCTGCAGAGCCAGCCAGGCAAAACAGGTATCCAAAATGCACACAGAAAACCACATTTTATGCTCTTCCCAGAAACATGGTGTCTTTTAAATTCAATTGATCATGGAAAACTCAAGTCTGTAAGAACCTCCTTTTTCTTTTCTTCCAGTAGCAGAGCCTGTCACTCATTAACCCACCTCATCTCAACATGTTGCAAGCAAAGTCAGCAACTGTCACTGTGCTAGTTTTCATACAGGCTATGCTGTGCTTTTTACTTATCCCCATCTTCTAATTCCCATTACCCCTTCTCTCTCTTTTGTCTTTCTCTGGTCTTGGTCTTGCATTTCTTTTGTCTTGTCTGTTGTCTTTAGAGTCAGTGATGGAAACTTCTGTTCTCATCTCAACCATTCTAATGTTTGTGATGTCTTCTATTCTACTGTGAGTTTCCAAACTTCGTCCACACATGCTTTCCTGAGGCTGACCACTTTGCAGCTCTAAGGGGATCAATGTCAGAAAATTAGACATATATTTAGGGGGTTTCATTCAACTCTGCTAGTGTCCTTTAAACGTTAGACTGAAACCTTGCCTCTGATCCAACATGTTATGGATTACCAAGAAGCAATGGTGCAAGCAGGGAGCACCAGATGAAAGATGTCTCAGCAGCTAATTTTCTGAAAAGCCTCTGCCTTGACTTCACTTTGCTTAGCATGGTGGTCATACCCAGGGGAACTGAACTGTCAGAACCCAAAAACAGAACTAAACCCCCAGATTTTAATCTTGCTTACAGGGCAAGTCAGGTTCCTGCATCTTAGTACTACAAGTTGGAAAGCTAGTTGCAGCTTCTACATCCACAGCTTGAGCTGCTAAACTGTATGTTCATTTAACACAAGTCTTCCAGTCATCTACTAATCTCTGAAATGAGAACACACAATTGCTGAATCTCTGTCTTGGCATCAACTGCTATGCAGCCAACTTGTAATTTACTGATTCGATACTTTCTAGCAGTCTGTACAGTGTCTGAACAGCTTGTCCACATCGGCACTCTCTGCATATCTGAATCGTGCTGTGATCTGATGGGCTTGCTGACCACTCTAGAACGTGGAATCACAGAATCATAGAATGGTCAGGGTTGGAAGGGACCTTACAGATCATCCAGTTCCAACCCCCCTGCCATGGGCAGGGACACCTCCCACTAGAACATCTCAGACAATAATCAAGTAATCCATGAAAACTACAACATACCATAATGACGTCATATGACTTACTGCTGAGATGTGAAATAAAAGAATATTCTGTAAACCAGTAAAACTCAGCTGAACATAGGTCCTAAATTCTGGTCCTGTATTTTATACTGGATGCTTTCAATAGAATTTCTATACTACAGAATTTCTATGCAAGAGCCAAGTTTCACAGACAAAACTTTCCTTGCCCCCAGTGCAATCTAAATTAAGAGAGTTCAGAAACAAGAATTAGGAAATATTTTAGACTCTTATGTCAATTCATTACACTTGATAATGTTAATGTGTTCTATTTCTGAAATGGGAATTGAGATGCAAGGATAGGCTCAGCGACCCAGTGAGTGCAGGAAGTCAGATAGAGCATTTGCAACACAAAGTCGTTAAAAATGGACTTAGCCCTAAAATAGACCTATACTTTTATGGTTTTCTGGGAGACATCTAATTAAGTTCTCATCACAATTCAAAAATTTTAATGAAAAATACCATCCTAACCCTGGACTCCCAAACTCTTCAAGGCTTGATATATTTGGGAATTAGTTTTCTTCATAGCAAGTAGTAAAAACATTGTTTGCCTGGGGTTTTTATTTCTTTTTTTCTATCCCAGGCAAGCATAATTCTCTCATACACTGGTTGCAAAAACAGTTAATACATTAGAGAAAATTTCCATTTCACCTCATGAATTTTTTATAGATAAGTTGCAATAATTATAGAGTTCTATAAACTGTGCAAAATTAGCATTGCTATTCAGCTACCAGTCTGAAATAAGCTGCCAGGAGTCTTAGCTTACTTTGAGACTAGACATAGGAACCTACTGGTGTAAAAGTATTTGTCCTTTTTTTGGAGTCTTTTCTAGTTGTGGGGTTTTTTTTCCCTTCATCATTTTTTTCATCTTTCCTTTCCCTTTTTTTTTTGTTTCAAAGCATGGAGATACAATAAAATTTGTTGACTGTGTGCTATGAGAAGTCAGCTTCTTAGCTCGACGTACTGCATGTAAATACTGATTTATATACATGCCTTTCCAGATATTCTGAAAGTTTTGTACTGTAAGCACCTTAACTCTTCACTGTGGGGAAATGTCAATACTCACAATTCTCACAGTGCTCTCATATATATATATATAATACTTGATTGTTTGTTGGTTTGGTTTGGTTTTTTTAATAGCTAAAAGCTATTTGAATAGCTAACATTCCTATGTTCAAGATGTTGTGTTTTCATTTAAACAATGGGATTCCTGCATCTTTGGCAAGAGAGAATCTGGGAAACACAGACTTTGAATTCACATCTTCAGAAGCAAATCAAGATAAACTATTGTGTGTGTTTGTTTATTAAATATCAACATTTTAAAATCATTTCATATTAGGCAGACCTGAGTCACCATTTTAGAGCTTGTCAACACAGTAGATGACTGTGATGACTGACACTTTGGTGACCTCAGGAGACAACCAGTTGTACCTTTTCTTTCTCAGAAGGTTTTGCTTGTCTGCAGTAATACTGTTTGGAAATAACCACCTGAGAAATTCATTGTACATCTGCATCTCAATACTATCTTATTTCCTTTTAGGCCTCTATTTAAAATCTGTATGTTGGTTTTCCTCTATGCCTTCTGTAGATCATCCTGGAATTAAGATCTGTATAGAAAGGACCATCCTCTTTACTGACTGTAATCTCAGTAAACATAATCCTGCTTTTAACTGTCTGCAAATCAGCTGCATCTCTTGTTGTGAAGACACAAGAGCAATGAAGAGTTCTGACTAAATCTATTTTTCTCCTGTGTCAAAGAAATCACTGGAAGAAGAATGGCTTAAGTGCCATTTTGTGTTTCAGTTTTTCAGTTGGGATTTGGTTAGCTTATCATTTATTGTAGAACAGTGAAAAATGGTATTTATTATCTGCAAAAGGAAGATTGCTTTCCTTTATAAGGTTGCCTTTCTCACAGTTATCTACCCATTTGTTATGAGTAAGATTGCGAAGAGAATATGAAGTTCAGCAGCAGCAAATCATGTTATTCAAGTCTGAAAACTTGTAGCCTGCTTTCAAGTCTTTCAAATTATGTCTACTTTTACCATTACACCAGTAAGAATTAATCACTTGTTGACATTTTTACCCAAGTGAATTTTGAGACCTAACATTTTGTGAAAAGTTCTACAGCATCTCTTCCAATTCTTCTGGTGCTGAGTTTCTTACATGAATTTCTTTCTGGATATGTGGTGTTCATTCAGACTTTGTGAATCTGTCTTCTAGGTTAAGAAACAGGTATGGACCTGCACTTGCAAGGACCTGTTTATCACATATTTCTATTCTTCACCTCTCTAGAAAACTTCTGCTCTTAATCTCTATCTTCTCTGCATTTCTACAGTACCACCATACCTGAAATGAATCGTCTGTTTCAGTCTCCACATTCCTTTGCAGAAGAAAACTGAGACTTGCACAGCCTAGCTTTAACTGTGGGAACTTCATGTTCCGTAGTCAACAAAGGAAGATGGACCATAACTTCTTGTTCCGTAAGCACTTTCATGAAGGAAACTCTCCCCTGACTGCAGTAAGCACACAAGGGAAATAGCTTCTGTAAGAAAATGTACACTTCACATACCAGTGTTTTGAGTTCTTAAATCACTTGACTGCTTTGGAATACTTAGTCCAGCTGTCCTCTTACCAATAGCTGCTTTGCAGTTGTACTTGAAATCAAAATTTGTGTCTGTATAACATCATCCATCTCCTGTCTGGGACCTGCTCACAGGACTGTGGTACAGCCAGACTGTCTGAAGACCACCTATGCAAACATCCTCACCCACCAGGTATGCTCAGGTGTCCATGTGTGCTGGAAAGTAAGGTCTGTGAGTTCGAGTGTATGTGTTGGGATGCACAAATGAGAAGGTACTTTGTTTAGGAAGCCTGACCGACTACCCAAAGCAAGATGCTGGCCAGGAGCACTAACAAGGAACGCAGCTGCCAAGTTCTCTGTGGACACCCCAGCAAAGTAAGAACGATCAGAACAGCAGCTAACTACCACACATGATGTTTAGGTGTCACAGGTGAAAACAGGGTTGGGTTCAGAAACAAAGGAACTTCCATCATCTGTTATACTGGAGAACACTATACTTTTATCCTAATTCAGCTAAAATTTTAAGACGGATGAAAAAGCAGAGCAATACTTCCCAAGACAGCTGTTCTGCACTTTGTCTTATTTCAGTAAGGTTTTCATAACCTCACAGCACGATTGCTGCCCAGTTAACATTCATAGTTTGTGAAACCCTGTCAGTGGGGAAGAAACAAAAAAAGGACCATTTCAGGGGCCCAAGTGAAGCAGCAGTCTTACTGAAAGCTGTTTAAGTACTGTTTTAGTTTACAGTCAAAAAAGGAATAACAACCACATATTTTATTAGGTTCAATCTAAATACCTGCTCCTTCTATTTCTGTGCTGGGAGATATTTATATTTCTATTCAGCACCATACTAACCATCAGGCTGACTGTTCCCTGCAGCTCTGCTGACTCCAAATAATGACTTGTAGGGGAGCTCTAATGACAGAACAAGGGGCAATTACAGCCACAGCATGAGCCCTGGAATAACTGTGTGATGTATTTTGTACAGTTGATTGACCTCGTGTTCAAGTCCATTTGGACTCTGCTATTGGAGATCTGGCCTATGCCTGAAGGTAGATGGCTTGTTAATCTCAATGTAAGAAGACAGAACAGATTAGATCGCACCAGATTGTTCAGACAAAAGCAAAACAGCTCCAGTGCTGGGACCATAAATGACAGCAAGAAGATTTGCAATTGCTTTGAAAGTAAATAGGCCTTTGCCTACAGACAGTAAAATCTGAGGCTGCAAGAACAGATTATTCAGCCACTTTTAATGTTCATCTCCATGTATGAAAAAAAAAAATAAAAAAGAGAACACTTTTCCCCTTAGATATTTGAAAAGACTATCAGGTGTTTTGAACGGTCAGATTAAACTAAATTTGTAAAGAAAAACATCCCATGAGAATTAGTCTATGGACCAAGAATAAAATCTATCAGACTACGTCCCTTCATGTTCTTGTCTCTCTGAAACACAACCCAGCCGTGATTTAATTCATTGCTCAAGACAGAAGAGCTTTTCTGGTAACTTGTCTTAATCCCAAAGACAAAACTTATTACTGAAGAGAAAACTGTAGGTGGTTTCTCCCATCAATTTTAGTATTTATCACCAAATCAACTACAGTTATCCAAAAAAAAGGGTGACAGTGTTCAATGATAGTGCACATCACTTTACAGACCACCGAGCAACAGCTACACTGAAGCACTTCCCACAGAAACTAGGCTTTGATCCTGAACTGTTTCAAAACCAGTGATCCTCTGTTTGCAAGCAGCCCCACTCATTTGTCTTTGAAAATTATTGTTAATATGGATATTAATATTCAATATAAACCTAGGAAAAGCTGTAGGAACAATTTTATTACTAGCGTGTGACTGAAGAAGGCATTACATCTGGGTCACGCTAACACAGAAATGCTTCTACAGCTTCTACCCCAAAGCATACCCTCTGATGTGCACCCTTATGCCAATTTCTGCTGAGGGGGGTGAGGGTTAAAACATCAGTTGCCCCTGTGAAAAATTCTTCAAAGCTAACATTTCCTATCTACTCATTGTAGACGCCTTTCTAATGCCAGATTTATGTGAAATGGTCCCATCGTAAATCAGAATCCAGAACACAGCAAAAATCGTACCCTAAAGAGAAAAATAAATAATTAAATGAAATTCAAGTCAGACTTAAGAACACAGAATTATGTGCAAGACACAGATGAGTTTTCTCTAAAATACTATTTTAGACTTATTTGCACATTTTGCCAGCTAGCAAAGCACCTGAATGGTTATGCATATGACAGACATGAGACAACTTGCATCCAAATATGAGGTAGCAGTACAAATGTTGAACTAGTTTGTAGAAACCTTTAGTGAATGCACAGTCTTCCCAGCCAATCTATTTCCATGACTCATAATTTTTACATTTACATTTAAAATAATTGAGCACAGAAATCAATTTACTGTTGACCACACTGAATGTCACTTGCAAATGTGTTTTTCCCAAAAAGCTTTACTTTTATTGACATACCTGTTTAATTTTTTCTCTAAGTATAGTTAAAAGAACCCTACTCTGGAATCCAGTGGAACTGTCACCACAAGAACAGGTTCTCATAACCCAAACACCTAAACAGAGAAGGAAGACATCTAAACCAGAAACAAACTGAGCACAAGTGAAATAAATTGCTGATAACATAAAAGCACACTTCTAACCATTCAATTTTTATGCTCAGAAATGAGCTTATGACTTAGCACTTAGAAGTGATCAAGCAAGCAGAACACCTGCCTTACCAGGAGGAACTAAAAGGGCTAGGACTTTGGCAACAAGAAGGCTGAAGGTCTTCTCTGGGGAAAAGCGTGGTTAACAAAACTCACAAATTCAGAATCTTTCTTTCCTAAATCTTAAAATACTAGACCTAGGGACAGATAAAGGAGATAAGAGGGATTAAAACCATATCAGATAGGAAGGCAAGATACTTCTGTGCTCAGTTTTTTAACTTGCAGGACAGTTTCTTATATGAACTAAAACAGTAAAAGAAGGGTAAGATATTTGGCTTTATTCTTTATATCTTGTTTTAGAGTAGGTACTCCCAGAGATTGTTCTGTTACTTAAAAGTGTGTTTATGACTGATGAAAAGCTGCAGCACTAGTAAGAAAAGCCTTCAATATTTATTTAAACAGCAGGTAACAAAGCCTCTCTTGAATTTTCCCCCAAATCCACACCACCTGCTCAAGTTGGTTATTTAAAGATTAAAGGATCAGAGTTACAATACAGAATAAGCTATCTGGAAAGGAATGTTAGCTACAGCAGGCACTGATCAACTTCATTCCGAAACCTCTGATACTGGAGTACTTTCATTAGCTGATTTGACATTTTATGACTCAAAAGAACCAGAAATAACGTATTGCTGCTGGATATACTAATGAACATCAAGAGACATGCTAATGCACATCAAATTCAAATGAATGACTCAGCTATGAAGCATCACACCTTCCACTTAAGAAAACAACTCAGATCAACATTTCAATACAGTGGGTTTATTAGAAAGAAATTACTTCAGAATAACTTTGAGATTACACCAAATGAAAATGAAAACACAGATAAAGGAAAAATGACAAGTTGAAGGCTTTCTGTGCCTGAAAACAGGCCTCTCTACATGGCTAAGAGTCTGCTCTCGAGTCTTGCTGCGAAACTTTCATTGATCTATGGGAACAGGAGCAAGTCATAAATCATTATACAAGTCCTTTGCTCAGGAGGAGCTATAAATGCAACAGTCATTAATTACTAAAGAACATTAACATATATTAAGATCTGGCTTCTATTTGATAAGTTCTCTTACTAGTTTGTGGGGTTTTTGTTCTTGTTGTTTTGCTTTGTTTTTCTGTTTTAATAGCAGGATTAATTTATTGACTTGTAGGATATCAGTTACACATCAACTGTACAACTGCTGCAGTGGAGACGAGATTTCTTCTTATCCTTATCAGAGAATGTCATTGGGGCTGTTTCTCTTATTGTAAAGGTCAATATTGGATTACAATCTGAGTTTGAAACAAAATAATGTAATCACACATATCCTGAATACATTAAATCTTTGCTGTCTCTGATGCGCTGCTTTCTTCCTTTATCTGATGCACTGGAATGTGTTACCCAAAATGACCTTTCTTCCAGTTAATGAGGGCAAGATCTCGAGATGTCTGACTTCACGTGAGATCACATCAACACTGACTGACAATTAATGTGAGGCAATGTCATCTCCTCCGTTTTGCAAAGTCTGACTTTGCTTAGTTTTATCTTTTTATTTGAAAGCCTAATGAATTTTTTTGTATTTAGCTCTTCCTTGAAAAGTCAAAGGCAGCATAAAACCAAAGAGAGAATAGAAGCAGCTAGTAAATTTGTGCACATTCTGGTTGCAACATGGGTTATACAGATAGCTAGAATTTCTCCAAATGAACAAATCACTTCTTTTTTACATCTCTTTTTCAAAAAGCAACAGTTGGCTGCAGTAGTGACAGTTCTCTGCTGAAATATCCATGTACATTTCAAGAAAGTAAGGAACAAAGGACTTTCCACTGTTATTTCCAACCTATTTACTCCAATAAATGCTTATCAACACCTGTTTATACACATCAGTGTACTCGATGGAAAGGAAAAATAGTGCCCAAGCGCTCATAACTACAAACCCCGTCTTGTCAAACTGCTCTCTGGAGTCAATATATTCGAAGAAGTGCAGGCAAAATGAGGGTATGTAAAACCCAGCTGGTGAAATGCAGCATGGTATGGGCTGCACTGAGAGCCTGAGTGAAGTTGCAGCTTGGGAGAACTTTTTCCCCAGTAGTTCAACAATTTATTCAAGTAAGTTTTCGTAGAACATTCAATAGTCAAAAATGGGTGGACTGAAGCATTTTACACCGGCCCAGAACAGAAACTCCAGTTGCTCTTCAGTTGCTGTTGCAATGAAAGACAGCAATGTCTAATTGGAGTCTGACAACACAAAAGGGTGAAAGGCAAACATTTTGTCTCGTGGAACTCGCATGTGGATTAAGAAGAGACAGAGAGATAAGATTCCAAAGCATCCCACGTTCTCTCTGGACAGTGTCAGACACAGAAGCACGAGAAGAGGTTTCTCTTGCTCTCAAATCCTAGTGTGGTTTCTGGGAACAAATCTATCAGGGGATGAACACCCAGAAAACACCAGGAACCAGCTCTTGCCCATCTCTGCTGCAAGGCCCAATCCCTGCAGAGCAACAAGGCTGTAGTCACAAGGCAGAAGTGGCAGACGCTGGAACCAGGGCATCGCTGCCACTGCAGGGACAGAACCTTTCCTCTGGCACGATTAGACAGCCCAAAGAAAAGGCAAAGCACAACTGTATCTTTTCATCCCGTTTTTCCCCCACAAGCTTTTGCTCTAACAGCTTCAAGAAGATGACAATAAAATTACTTTTGAGACTGTTTGGAAAAAGATTAATTTTCTCCCTGATCATTTTGTGCAAGTAATTAGTCATAATTGCTACTTGGAGGGGAGAAGTAAAAATATATAGAAAGCAGATTAAAGAAACAAACCATAAAGTCCCAGAAAGTGTCAAAACTTGTTCAATCTTATAATTGCCTATTTAAATATCCAGATTTTATTCCCAGTGGTTTAGCAACTTAAATTTAAATAAGAAATAGCTGAATATATAGTGATTGCTTGTTTATTTTATATGCACTATTGTTCACTAAAATAAAATCCATACTCAGCTGGATATCCAGTACTTAACAGTGATTTTATGGCACAAGTAGATGTTGAGAAATTAAGTTGACAGAAACTGACTGAGGATATATTCAAAAATCAATTAGAATTTTAGTTTCTTCCTTTAATTATAACAGTGATATCTAAGAGCAAATTTACTACAAATAAAAGATGTAGAAGGCATTATACTGTCTAGTGTTGCTTCAGTACACAACAAGAATCCAAAGAGTACTTTCAGACACTTTCAGTTTATGCAGGTAGCTCCTGCAGAAACCAGGAATGCAATGCAGTTTTCTACAACCAGCAGGTTTAGTAAACACTCTTCAGTTCCTTCAGTGTATGAAATCTTTCACCAAATAGTCAGTATAAGAAACCCAAAAGGTTTACATTCACAAATATAAACAGCAGCTAAGTTAAATAATACAATATAACTGCTATTAGTGTAGCCAACACATATGTGAACAGAGATTCAGAGAGCTGACTGCAGCTCGAGACAAATTGGGGAGCAGACTTGCTGCTATTCATTTAGCCTAACAAGGTTTTTCTAGAAGCAGGCAACTAAAGAGGGATCTCCACCCAAACAAGCAGAACATGAAGATGCTCACACAGCACCTGTTGACTTCAAAGGCATTCTGTGAAAGGTAGCAGAAAAGCAGCATAGAAGTAAACTAGACAGACAACCAGGACCAAAAAGGTGGCCCTGAATAAAACCAGAGATGGCTAAAAGGGTCCTGAACTGAGAGAGCTTTGAACCCTGCCACGTCAGGGATACACCATGGTGCCTTTCTGGGGAAACAAGCAGGATTTCAAAAACAGGGGATTTTCTCCTTCTAAAAGGCCCTACAGGGACCCAAACTTTGGACATCTGTTTTGATCAAAAAGCAATCATTCTTTAAATAGAAGAATTCATAGAATGCAAACAAACTGCCTTATCAGGCAGAGATAAGTTGTTAACCCACACCATCTATGACTGTGGAGAAGCCTAAAGATTTATGATCTTACTCAGATCTCTGCAAGGCAACTCAATTCCTCTCCTCTTCCCTCTCCCATCTCTAGGACTTCAGACCTTTCTCGTTCAGCTAGAACATTCGTGTTCCCCAGGGAAGAATGCATGGCTCTCTGCAACAGACCTGCCTGCCCCTGTTGCTTGCCCTCAAAGGCTCCAGGTTGCTCTGGAAATGCACTAGCTGCCTACCATGGTCTGCACTGGGAAAAGCTGAATGAAACCATATGCTGCCCCATCAGGCACTTCCTCGAGGTGCTGAAGTTCAAGAATCCTGGTAAACAGGGAGGAAATTTTTAAAGAGACAGGCTTTGGTCAGGCAGACAGAATCCCCTTTCTGCCCTCTCCATTCAGTGTGGTGGCCCTAGCTTTGGAATGCCACACAGAAGCCAGGACTTCAGTGCTTACCACACTTCCTTCCAGATCATTTTGCTTTTCTAAAAAGAAAAACTCTGGCTCTTTGTTGTACCCATTGCAAAATATCCATGTGTTATCAATAGGCTTGATTCATAGGAGTAGACAGGCACCTAAATAATCAAAAAAGGGATCTGCAAACAAATCCACAGTTCAGTCCAGACATGCTTAAAAAATAAAAAAGGAAAAAAGACAAACAACAAATAAACACAAATAAATTAAAACCAAACAAAACCCACAAAAACCGAAAAAACCCACAATCAAAAACAAAAATGAAAACCAACCAACAAACCCCACGGAAATGAATGTGGTCTTGTAAAAACAACAATCCAAGCTCTCATCAAAATACATTATCTGGAGCTTGTTATCAATGTATGCAGTAACACTGTGGTTGTGCTGGTGGAACAGAGTTCAGATTGCAGTTCAGATGGCAGCAGAAGGGATCTGAGTGCCAAGTCTGACAGTCACAACATTTTCAATTTCTCTTCCCACTCTCACGGCTTACTAAGCACAAGATAGGGAGCGTGGGGGGGTTGCAGAAGCTCTCGTCTCTTTCTCCCAGAAAGGAACTGGCAGCAAGAGGCAGGTTTTCATAAAACTCAGGCTTCTGTGAAACAGTAGATTTGTTCAAATATGGAGTGATGCCTGGGTTCAGATCCTCTCAGGAACATCGTGGTTACAGAGCTGGAATATACACTGACATCCCAAAATAACAACTTTGCTGTCAGATGCAGCCCCTCTTTCTGAAATCCGCCCCTGGTCTGATTTCAAGAGAACACATTCATATCCTCAAAGACCTCTCTCCTGATCTGAAGGAAATCTCCATTACCAGTTGGCAGCAAGAGATTTGACATCCTCTCTGCGTGTTCCTGCTGCTAAAGGACAGGACCATCAGACCTGCTAGCAAAACACACGTACGTAGAAAAGCAGCAACAACAAATGCACCGAGATGGTGCTGCCTTTTTACCAAATATCCCATGGCCTATTCTGCTGTATCAATGAAAAAAGTTATTTAAAACATAGTGGGGAAGGATTCCAATCCTATCTCAATTAAAACATCCCTTCAGTTTCCCTGCAAGGTAGCCAACCTCATTTGGTATTTCAAAGGGTGACTGGATGAGCACTACAAGGCAGAAGGTATTATCAGGGCGGTGACCTCCCTGATGCTTTACAGATTCATAACAAAGCAGCTTTATTGGTATGATTTTAAAGAGCTCTCAGTGGCACAAAATGCAGTTGCTGTAGGAATAAATAGCAGACATCCCTTTGAGAACAGATGGCATCCAAGGTGACTTATCTCCTGAACAGGTAAGCACTCACTTTGACTTATTTGTAAATAGCCATCATTTATCCTGGTTTGTTCAGCAGGTCCCAGTGGTGTCACCTGCATCAGTGACTAAAAGGAATGGATGGCAAAAATAAAATGTAAAAAAGTGCAGGTTTAACTTCTTTATCCCCTCAGCATATCTGAGACCTGAGTGCTACATAAAGAAACCTGTGAAAATAAAAAGCAACGATTCTCTTGATAAAAATTCTGCGTTCCAGTAGGTTCTGAATTCAGCGCAGGGGAATACTAACGCCCTTTCTTTTCCTGCTGAGACTCTAGTATGAAAAGAACTTACCTCACTAGAACATCTGGGTAAAAACAAGTTTTCTAACTAGCCTGGATATCGAGAATGAGCATTAGCAGCTTAAGTGGTGATGCACAGCTGCAAGTTGCTTATTAAAATGCTTTATCATTCATTAAGTCCCAGTGGCAGAATCAAAAGTGCTGGAAGACCTTCCAGGCTGTTTTTTGAAAGTGTTTCACAATCTGCATTAGAAGAAAGTCAATTAAAGAGAAATCATGTCTCAGCTACCGCATAAAAAAAACCAAAACAAAACCCCCAAAAAAACAAACCCCCACCAAAACAAAACAAAACAACCAAAACCCAAAACAAAACAAAAAACAGCCACAAAAAAAAAAACCCTCCTTGATAGACATATCTCACGCTGACATTCAGCTCATCGGGTAGGACTGCAGAATGGTTTGATCTCTACAACAAGAAAGATATTCACGTTAGCACTGTAGTTTGGCTCAGCAGTGCACTTTGGAAGCAAACCCCTCAACAGCCCCACTGAGAACACTTTGGCTTGTACAACACTTGGTCTTAGAGCATTGTAATGAGGATTCCCCTCCAGAAGATGCTGAAGAGAAACTGATGGCTGACAGCACACAAGCATCCTTGGCTACTGGAGAGCATTTAGTCCATACAACCAGAATAAAGGCAGCCTATAGTAAGCTCCTCCCCATTCCTACTGCGTCCTCACCATCACCTTCTGTTCTACAGATTGCTCCTACCTGCACCATGCTGTGCCTAATAGATTTATTTCCCGAGGAAGAGCTCAGCAGTGAAGGATCCCACACTAAGCTACGGAACTGCAGCTGCACTTCTGACAGAAATGAAGATTCCTTCTGATACAGAGACAGCATTCCTTCTCTTTCCTCATCCTGGGTCAGACCCTGTTCCAGCCTAGTTACCTGCTCTGTATTTTGCTTCTGGGATATTTCCAGACCAACCTTTCCAAGCTCCCAAAGAAAATACACTACTTCTCAGATATGCAGTACCAGACAGAATTTGTAATCTTTAAAAGTGATAGATCACTACATTGTTGGCCAACAGTACTATTTCATGTTAGAGCAAAGTATCACTTTTCTTATACTTCAAGAATGAACTAGTGATTGGATTCCAACACTTAGCTTTGCTGTTGTCACATCGTTAGTCATGACAACGCAGGACAAAGCACTGACTCCCTTAATAAGATCTTTCTTCTAAATTCTTGAAAAAGAATCAGGGAGAAAAGAAGATAAAAGATTGGAACTATTTACCTCACTTTTGGAAACCAAAAGGATCCAATTCTCTCCAATTACCAACAAGCCTGTATTGCTACTCTCACTCCTACAGTTCATACAAGTTACCAGCTAAGTTGCTGCAGTGGGATTCCCATGCTGCAATTATCTCAAACCCTCAAGCAAGACTATTTATGCCCCGTTTTGCATGCAGATTGCGTGTCTGGAAGGAATGAGAAAGGAAACAGGTTGGACTCCTGTTCCTGTTAGAGGATTCCTACAGAAATGTGCTCTCACAGTTCTATCCCAAGGTCAGAGGAAAACCTATGCAGCACTAACTACTGAGGCAAAAGCCGGGCAGCTATACCAAGCAGGGAGGATATTCTGTGTTGTCTGTCTGGGGGCACCAATGACACACAGCAGAAACCATGAGCCCCCAGACAGATGCCTCCTCACTGCCCTACCCTGATAACATTCCACAGACTTCCCTTACTCTTAACCGTGCTTCATCTCCATGACCACAGCCATGTAAGATCACTGCCTGTTGTCCTATTTCCAGTAAACTATTCCATTCCTAATATAATTTTGAGGACCTCTGAAGTGCTGCCTTCTCAAGGTATTGGAGCATGAAAAAAAAGGATAATAAAAACCACCCTTCCCAATGAAGAAAAGCGTTGGCAGTGTTGAGGACGTGCTGTGAAGTAACACAAGACATCCTTTGATAGCTGAATATTGCCTTCAGAATAATGTCCAAACCTGCAGAGACTTAAATATTTGAAAGAAGTGTCATCCAGACATCAGCAGTGCCACACTCCAAATTTAGGCCACTCTTCTCTCTGCTTTTTGTACAATTCCTGAACAGTGGGGGACTAGGTAAGTGGCTATGAACAAAAGAAGGAATGACAGAAGAGATTTGCTTTTCCTTAACAAATCGTTAAGGAGAGCTGAAAAACACTCCTAGTTTACTGAGATGAAGATGTATTTTGGTGATGTTTCCATACAACACCACCTCCCCCACTCTCAAAATGATATTCATGAAATATTAGCATTCAAATTCATCTGTCAGAATGATTGTTGATGTAGGATAGAAGGGCTACATTATCATCTGCTCTGCGGTTTGCCTCAGAGCAATCTCGATTCAGATATTTACATAACCAAAGATTATGACATCTTTTCCAGCCCTTTTGATGTGTCTGTCAGCAAGATGTCAGTGGAATCAGATTAATTCCAGCTAGATTCTTTCCTGATAGCCGAGAATAGCTCTGAGGCATGAAGCAGTCATTTTGCCAAGCAGAAAGTTTGTTTTTAAAAAAAAAAAAAAAAAACAAACAAAAACCTGACAAATCATTTGAAGCAGAAAACACATATACACAAGAGTGAAAAATGTGTGTTTTATTATCCTTGAGGCCCAAGATGTAGCTGTTTTGAAGGCAGGTATGACCATTGGTAGAAAAGTCTTTAAGAAGAGTTTAAAAGCACTAAACCCTCTCCCATATCGTGTATCAAATATCTTATTCTCTATTACTAGTTCTTGCATTATAGCGACAGAAGCGAACTGTGCAAAACGGTATATGCCAAAGGACATGGACCTGGTCACTCTCCAGGTGAATCTTTCAAAGAGTGACTCTTCCCACATACTGCTGAGACTTGTCAGAGTTCAGAGATTACACAACTTGCACTGAAAGCCCCAACCCTCCCACACGTTATGTCTGCTTTGCTCAACGCTCTCATTCCTCCACAGTGGCAAGAAAGGAACAGAACTTGTTGGCACTGATGAAAATTGACTTCTAATTTTTCTCAACTGTTTCAGATGACAATACAGGCAAAGATGCTTGTGCTTTGTCAGCATTAAGGGTGCTTTATGCTATTGCTAAGGAAGCTAAACTAGGCAATAAGAGAATAAAATTCTCATAAAGGTCAATATCCAAGGACAGAATGAATTGGTGTAGAGCAATTCTGTTTTAAAACCTTACAGAATAAAATAAAAAGAAAGTTTATAGAGAATAATGTTTATGTATAAACTGATGCTGAAGGAGAAGAAAGGATTTTGGAGTAGATAACAGAAAAGGGTCAAAAAGGACAGACTAAATGACAAGAGAGAGAAAGAAGAAATGAAGGAAAAAAGGGATTGGGAGCTTACACATTAGCAGGAGAAAAAGCAGTGCAGCAGGTGAACTACCAAAGGGCTAGGTGCAAATCCCAAAGCAGGACTTTAGAACAGAGACAGGACACAGCATCAGGAAACCTGTGAGAATGTCTCCAAGTCTTTCATTCACCTCCCCCTGCTGATGGACGAGTAAATCAGGCACCCCTTACTACAAAGGCTGGAAATGACAGACAAGTGGGGGAAATTAATTTGGCCTACAAACATTGATAATAATGTGGTTGAGCTTTACAATCCCAAATATTTTCCATTTTCCAGACTGTTTTGCAAAACTTCAAATTCTCCCAGGAAACATGGGTCCAGTTTGTCTAATAACCTCCTTCTTGTTAGGAAGAGGTTACTTGGCCATGACATACTGTGGCACAGTACATCTACTGACCTTATTTGCTTGGCCACCTACAAATACATCATTGTAGAGATAACACAGTCTACAATGGCCCAAGTTAAATATTATCTCAACCATTCTTGCCCTCAGAATACAGTAACTACTGTCATTACCAATCACTCATTGGCTCAACTGCCAGGTTTAAATCCTCCTCCATAATTTTAAAGCTTTTTTCTCCAGTGTACCAGCAGCTGACATTATATCATGGGCACAGATGAAAGACAAAGGTATCTGACTGATATTAAAAGTTGTCACTCAGCTGGGGCTGGGAGGATGCCAATTGGTCAAATTCACCAAAATCTTTGAACAGATGCTGTGGATATTCCAGTTATTACTTCAATTTCACACTCCTCCTATCTATGCTGACAGCTGGTTTTGACAGTCTGCTCTCTTCTTCTCTGGTCTCATGTCAACCTCAGACACATAATAGCTGGGTTAGAGCTTAAACAATAGTGATTACATCAGGTAGAGGAGGAAGCATGGTGGCAATAAAAATTAAGATGCTTCAGTAAACCTTCAAACTCTGGCCACTTCAGCTGAAAGCAACTTTACAGAAACTCATCCAGCATGACAAAAATTATTCAGAGGGGAAGAGCAGGAATTTAATTAAGGTTTTGGGGTATTTTTATGTTAGTTTTGTAGGATTTTTTTAATGACACCAAGACTAATTTCCATAAAGGAGTCTTCACAATCTCAGGATTTAAGTAGATCAACAGGTTACGGTGCATCTCCTTACCCTCCACCGTGGCATTTTTCTTTGTCAAAGTGTCCTACACTCTCCAAGTGTTTTGATGCAATTTAGCCCTCATTAATGTAATGAAGACCCTTGGCTTCATAAACCTTTGACATAGGCATTATCAAATAGATCCTCAGAATAAAGAACGGCGGATCAGATCCCATCCCATTTAAGCGTGTCAAGCAGTACTGTGTGCTGTCAACACCAGAATCTAGCCCTACACAAACACTGCTCTCCTCCACAGTAGCTGTAATAGCTGAAATCTATTTTTGCCATCTGTTAAATAATTCACACAAACAAGAACTGCAGATGTATTTTTTTCCCCAAAATGCTGGCTGTATATTTAAAAAGGTAACCTCTACAATCCTCACATTCATAATTAGGTTTGTGTGTAGACTGAAGAAAAGCATTCCATTTGCAGAAAAGCTCCACAGATGGTATTGTGTATTAAAGGAGAAGCATGTGAAAACTGTTTGAACAAATGGCAGATGTGTCTGTCAGACTTCTTCCGTGCCATTAAAATAAAGATTGCCATCTAGGCCATTTTTCAGACTACTTGAATTTCACACAAGTCCTCTGAAGCTCCTGTTGGCCTGCAAAGGTGAAGGGAGAAAGAACAAAAGCGTGGGACTTGCATGGCATCTAGGTTTGTTTTGGCATCTCAGCCAGTCCCACTCTCAGATCCTTTCCAAAAGCCCTTCTTTAAGTATCCAGAAGAGACTGCAATTAGCTGGATTTCAGATAACAACAAGTCACTGTCCATTATGGCAATCTTTGGGGTCTTTAGGGGTTTTTTTCCTGTAAGGCTGAACATAGCACCCTCCCCATCCAGGACTAACACTGCCTTCTGTCCCGTGTCTCCCATGATTGCTTTGCTTTCACACAACTCACACAAAGTATGCAGAAGACAGACAGTGAACTACAAAAAAGGTTATCTACTATGGGTTCAAAACAGCTCCATATTTTTAGGATCTGCATTCTAGCACATGAAACTCAGGTTTTCCCAGATGCTAGCTTTTGGTGGTGCACCCTTTCTATTTAAAAAAATACATTCTTCTTTATTCATAAGACCAACACTGATTGTTCCATATTACAGTCTGTGTAATTTGGGACCACTGCAAAAAGTTCACGTCTTTACATATATATACTTTACATATATAGACTTCTTCTTATGTGCATATACCTGTTACTACTGAAGCGAGGCAGTTTTTCCACTCGAACAGCAAAGTTGGGTGCCTATTCACTGAATCAAGAAGAATAAAAACATTTTCTGCAGTTAGAAGAGAAAACGGTGCTTAAGAAATACACATAAAAAGAACAATCTGTGTGAAGGGCTTAGATCATTTTATTTTTAGGAAGAGCTTGAAAGTGTCAAATCCCCTCTAAGAAGCTATTGCCCAAAGCAATAAAACACATCAATATTTTCACAATAAAGAAACCCATAGTTTTAAATTTAGCTGTTACAGAAGTTAATTCTTAACTAAGGCTTATCTTAGGCTTTCATTTACTCGGAGCACATGAGTATCTTTCCCAGGAAAGAAGAGGGACCCAGCCAGCTAGTTCTGCTTAGCAAGGAATCAAAGCCCATCTCACACTAAGGCTTTAGGAATCGCCTGGTCCCAGCTCCATCTGACCTGCAATCCAGGCTCCAGTTCTACATGGCACCAGAGATTTCCTTCTTGTAATAACCCTTTAAGAGACTCTTTCATTCTAATGTCTTCTGAGAAACTTTGCCTAGATATTAAAACAAGAATGTACCCTTCGAGCCAGCACGTGTTAAAAATGCTTCCTCGTTGTACATGCTCATTTGATCAACAGGGGGAAGCCTCCTGCTCCAAGTTCAGTGCCAAATGGAAGAGCCTGTCGGTCTCTCGCAAGGCAGAACACGCTACCCTCTCACAGCCTGCTTAAACTCAAGTGATCCCATGATGCACATCGGGATGTGCAAGAGCATCCTGAGCAGCCCCGTTCTCCATTGACCATTCAGTCAGTAGCTCTGCAGTCTGCCAAGGCACGGACAGCCGGGGCAAGCAAACAGCAGGAGCCCTACGGAGAGACCACAGCAAAGGGCACGTGATGAGCAATGGGGGGGTCCCACTGTGCTCGGGGACACAAACCACAGCTTCACGAGAGACAAAGGTACCTGTAAGGTAGCTGTAGCCCATGGTGCAGGATGCAGCAGCACCTCCAGACCTGATGGGTTCTGGGATCTACAGATTGCTCTTTGGGTAAGCCTCTGCAGCAGTAAATCCCTTTATCAAAGAGAGCTCAGATTAATAGATCCCCCAACTTCAGGAGCAGAATTTAAGCAGAGGGACCGTCTCATGACCGCTCCTATCTCACCCTTCTGTACCTCTGACAGACAGTTGCTGCAAATTTCTGTTCCACTTTGCTCTTCTTCCCACTTTCATGTCCTCATGTTGGAGATGAAAAACTGATCTCAAATAACTACTTTCCTTAATGCAGCTTTTTCTCTTCAATTTTACATACATTTCTGTCTTGCTATCAGCTCTAATTACTTTAGGGAAGAGTGTGTAAGTCTCTAAGTGGGCTGTTTTTCTAAACAATTAATTCTCTAAATATTCCAGTTTTCCCAGCAGGCTGCAAAGTAAAAGGATGCACAAATGTGCCTGTAAAGATAAATGAAAATGCTGACGTCACATCCTTATCTTAAAATTGGAAGATATGGAATTTGTAAATTTGCCTATAATTCATAGACTGTGTCACTGAAGGAGAGAAAAATTTGGGTTGCTTTTAGAGCTTTTTTTGTCACAAAGTAAAAAATAGCCAAATGCACCAATCCCAAGAACACAGACAGCAAAATTATTTTGCATTGATTTAAAAGTGTCAGGACTGTTTACACTAAAGCAATTCTGTACCTGACCCCCCAGGACCATTCCACAGCTCTAATCCAAGACTTTAACTAGGCACACAGTGATTTCAGAAACACACTTCAGCCCTTTCAGCTTTGCTCTGGGGGTTTTGGGTTTGTTTGTTTGCTTGGGGGTTTTGTTGTTGGTTTTTTGTTTGGTTTGGGGGGGAGGGATTGGATTTGCAGTTTATTGTGTAGTTTGTCTTGGAGGTTTATTTTGTGGGTGGGGAGTTTGTTTTTTTTTTTTTATGGGGTGTGGTGGTTGCTTGGTTTTAAACAGAGCAGACAAAACACTAGGAAATCATCTTCAATGACAAAAAGCTCTAGTAGCTCCTGCTGGTCCACTCTCCAGCAGTATCTGCTGCTTGCTGAATAGAATGAAACTTGCTGCTTGCAAGGACAGTATTGTCAGGAATGAATCTGGCATGGCTGGAAGAAGGTATTAAATCTTGCTGTTAATCCTAGTTTATAGTTTGAACAATGCTTTTAGAAAGAACGCCCTAACTTAGCACCTACGGGTAAGAAAACAGGAGACTGCTTTGTTCAAGGAATGTTATCTTAGCATCATTCTCATAACATTACAATAAAAACAAAATGAAACCCACACCACAAAAAAAAACCCCACACCTCAAGCCAGCCCGAGAATATAACCAGCAAACAAAACCAACAACCAAACCCCACACTAACTCTTTTACCACACAACTCCTAAGAAGCCTGCACTTACAAACTGTGATTCCCAAGCTCGGGCTTCATGCAAACCAAGCTGGTGGGGAAACATGCACATATTTCATCTTTGCCTGTATCTAACACTTCTTCACCATCAACTACCCATCAACAGCCAAAATATCAGCTGAAGCAGACTTAAGGCACGAAGTTGCACCTAATTGCAGTGACTCCCAAGAGCAAGTTATCACACACACACTCCCATTTCAATCAAGCCACTTTTTCTTCCTATAATATTTGTGCAGCGAAGGGAAAAACAGAGCCTGGCACTGAGGATACTCAAGGTAGGAAGGGGCACTTCCTGGCATGGACAGTGCTGAACCAGACAGACCCTCTGAACACCAGAATGTGTGACAAAGCCACATCAGAGCAGCATGGTGGGGATGGGAAAATGTACAAGGATGCTTCCCCTTGTTGCTTGTTACAGGGCCCTGATCGAGGGTCTACTTGCCACGAAAATGAGTGGAATGCACTTCACTTCAGATAAAAGCAGCACTCTCATTTGTTAAGCAAGAACATCGGGTTAGCTAATTAGTAAAATACAGAGAAGAATCAACTAATTTAAAGGAGGTTCGATTGATAGCAAGGTCACTGTATTACTCACTAGAAAGCAATTAATCAAAAATAAGTGAATGTAACAAAAAAACCCCAACAAGCCAGCGTGCTTATCTTGCGAGTAAATTTGTGTGCAACTAATGAAAGCCATGTGATTATAATATTTGTATGAACGAATCTGTAAACAATAGAATACCTTTTTGGCTGAGGGTATTGTTCTTTTCACGGGGATTGCAAATGGGGCAGAAGAAAGGGGGTAGGACAGCCCTCCCGTCCAGTCACCAGGTTCAGACAGACCCCCTTTCCCTCCAGTCTCCTTTGGGGAATAAGGAAAGATCTACCCCCAGTCCCAGACCTGGTCCATAGTTTCTGTCTAAGGACACAGGGAAAGGATCGGATGTGAGGTGTTGGAGTTTGTGTGCTGCTTAGTGTAGCACAGCACCTTAAAGTACATGAGAGCAGCAATTCGTTAACACTGATATATTAATACTAAATCAGAATAAACACTTGCTTATGATAAATGCAATAATTTCTATAAGATCTAAAAAGTGAGTCACACACACATGGAGACACAGATAGATAGACAGACAGACAGACACACAGAAAGGTTAACCTGTGAATAAGATGGAATTATTACATGGATTGAAAATTAAATTGGGCAGCCTGTGATTTTTGTAGCCAAATCCTGTAGATGAAAAATACTCACAGAGCTCTCCGTTGGTCTTTAGCAGACAGACAGACAGACGGTGTCTGTCCCTTCGTCGGTCTGCGGCAGATGGAAAGTGTATCCCGAGAGCTGTCCCAGCTCAGGGGAGGGTGCAAGAATCAGTCCTGCTGAGATCATAAAGAGCTCCAATGGGCCCTGCTTGGGATCAGTAGGGTCGTGAGATGGTGACTTTGGGCAAAACCAGGCTGGTAATTTTCCGCTGCGACCAACAATCTCTGGAGGTGGGGGCCTTGCAGGTCCCATCTCAGCCCCCTCTTTTTGGGGTACTCAGGAGGGATGGATGTGGTCAGGGGAGGAACAACCACTCTCTGAATGACTCATTCTCCAAGCCTTCATCGGGAGAAATTGGTTTGGTTCCAGGTGTCTCACAAGGTCAAAGTACATCACAAACCAAAATGGTTCTTGGTTTCCAGAGACCCTACACCAGGATAAAGTGTACTGGAAAGCAGGGCTTTCCAAGCTGCCCATGCTGCTGCTCTCACCAGCCCTCAGCAGTACCTAAGAAAGAGCAGCAGTGCCCGTTGTAAAGCAGCCCAGGAGCCTCTCGTAGTGCAGCCTGGGAGTGAGCCTCTCTGCAGAGCCACCGAGGGCAGGGGAGCTGTACCACCACCAGCAGAAATCAGATCTTAGAAACAATTATCCTCTTCATCCATGCTGAAGAGATGTGCTTCCTTCCTCACTGAAGGGGATCAAGCACTGAGGCACACTAACAAAGGCAGAATTCAGCATGGACCAAGCTATTCTCATCCAAAGAGTTGAACAGGCAGCCTAGAATTAAATAACTTTGCCACCAAGCCAAACCATCAAATCAGCACTGTACTGATGGTCATCACTTATGGGTTCATGTAACATTATCCAGACAGCTCTAAACAGAGCTGATAGGAATATCATCAGGAGAGGACTCTGACAAATGGTGAAATCTGCACTGGCACTGCTTGGGTGGGCTGGAGGGTGTTTTTGGAAGGAGATGACATCCCTCATCGCCATCAGGCTTGTTCCTTTCATTGGTGTCAAACTACAACAAAAGAATGGGAAAAAAAAAAAAAAATCTTCTTCCTTCTTACTTAGCACATTCCCATGCATGTTGTTCAGATGATATTTAAGTTCTGAAAAACATTTTGTTCCTCGTTTCTAAAGCACATTACATTTAGAAAATCACTGTTAACAAATCATACCTCTAAATGTTTACAAGAATGAAATCCTATTCACCTATTTGTGACACTACTCATCTGCTCAAACAGAAGTTCATTCACAACCTTTCCCCCTGTGCAGTGTGCCACAATGATGCACTGCACACTGACAATGTTTGGGTTTAATGCTGGGTTTTGCACTAAAACCCACATTACACTGGTTATTGATCCAGTGGAAAGCATGATTGATTTCCTACTTGGCTTTGCCATTAAACAGCAAAAGTCCCAGCAAACGGCTCCCTTTGTAAGGTGTCCTAGTACATGAAAATCAGTGTCTGCTCCTGAATTGCTGACAGATGGCTACATTCTAACTACAAGCCACAAGCAGGATAAACGTGCCAGAGAGCTGACATCTATTAGATGGAAACTTAATATACCTTCTGAAAAAGTTAAAGCTTCTGACAAAACAGGAAACTGTGGGCAACTGACTTCTTATCTTCAGATTCTTGAATCTGCGATGTTTAGTTAGCCCTTGACACAGAGATTTAAGACCTTCTGCTATATGACATAATAGCAATCAGGCTGTTGGGCTCTTCTCGTCTTTTGACACCATACACCTCTTGAGTTTGTCTACATGGATGTAGAGTGAAAACAAAAGCTTGGCACCGAGAAAACTGTCTGCACTAAACCAGAGATTTTACTGATGATGGGAACAGAACTCTGGGATATTATCATCTAGTTCACCATCAAAGATCTGCTTGCCTACTTGAAAAGGTTAAAAAAGAAAACCCACTAGACAAAAATAGACTCATACAATTGCTTTTTTATCCTGTCATTACATTAATGTTCTACTACAGCTCCAAACATCAATAAAAAAATAAGTAGGAAGAACAGGCAACAATGTTTTTCCAACCTGATTTTCCCTAATATCTGCTTGGGCTGAGTGTGAAATCACTCCCCAGTTCACAAAACAAGACTTAAGAAAATTTCTCTAATCACACTACCAGTGAATCCGGATACTACATTCTCTATTGTTAAGTGTCTGGTTTACATGAGATGTAAGGGTAATTGAAAGTCAGTCTAAGTCCTATACTTTTATAGTAATTATGCCATATTTTCATGTGGATTTACACTTGAACAAGTAACAGTTTCAACTACTGAAGAAAAATCAGCTCCTTCAGAGGCAAAATCAGCAATCAACTTTTGTATTTAATAAATAATACATCCATAAATATACATATGAATGTTACTGAATGGACTTAGAGGGAAAAATATGATATTACATGACAAGGAATCTTTCCTACATTGTCACTTGAAGAGGATCATGACAAACAGAGGGAGAGAGAAAGGGCAAGAGAGAAAGTCAGAAAGTTTCCCTTCCACAAGGAATTGGGGAGAACAGAATGAATTACAGAGTCTTCTGACATGACACTGGATCCAGTCCAATTCAGAGCATCACATCAGAATTTCCTATCCCTTATCTCATTTACTTGTCAATACAAGGGTATTTCAAAGCCACCACAGAACAGCAAAGTTAATGCAAATGACAGAACTAGTCTCAGATAGCTGAAGCTAAGAAGCATACAATGGAACCTAGAGCTTCACCGATACTTCACAGAACCAGACTGTTTTGCCCTAATTTTTCTTGGGCCCTACTATGATATGTAGTCCCTTCAGAAAGAAGAATAATGGTGTTGTATGGACATCCTTCAAGTAGCACTCACTTGTTCTAATAAAGCCTTCTCAAGACTTGCAAACCTGCTTACTGTCTCCCTTTATAAAAGGCATTATTCTGCCAGGTGGTTTAACCAGACTCCCACAAGCTTTAATTATCTCTTCACTTAATGAGTACAGTAGCTGATCTAGATTTATTGCAGTAGCTAGAAGCTTGTGTGAATAAAATATCAGTTCTGTTTTTGATGTTGCAGTTATCTTTGTTTGCAGACTCTTCTAATTACTTCCAGGTCATTAAGCCCATCTCCAGGAGATATTTTACTGTCATTAGAAAAAGTAATTTAATGACACAAAAAAGTCAATGAGTACGGGGGAAAAAAAAAGTCAGAAAAGGTCAAAATAAGGCTCAAACCTGTTAAATCAAAACTGGATTACAGATCACAGAAATCATGCAGATAGCTTGGCACGTGTGTTGTGAGACATCATAGGAATAAAGAGGTTACACTGGGCACATGTCAGGGCAGAATTTCAGCTTATCAATCCCCACATTTAGCCACTTGTTTTATGCAGATTTATTAAGGTTAAATTACAAGAATAGGTTATGTTGCTCACTAGCCTAAATGCTGACTTCCCAATACACAAGAGAGGCTTTTGTGGAATGAGTGTGTATATATATAGACACACACAAATATAAATACACATACAGACATTTGTATGTGCCTGTCAGAACTGACAGAGGACAAAATTAGCAAAAGCTTTCTGTACTTGACCAAAGGCAGCATTGGACCATGTGTAATTTTTCTTCCATTTCACTAGTGATCAACCTTTTTAGAGGCAGAAATCCAAGCACGGTCATTTGCTCTGTCTCCTTCTCCTATCTCCTCTAGAGACACTATTTGCTGAGGCAGAAACCCTGGCTTCTCTAATTGCTTGATCCACTTGTTCACTGAAAGACTGTCTCCATTACCAACATTTTTTTGTACCAGTCCAGCCACTATCAATCCTTTCTTGAGTCACATTCATTTGTGATGTACTTTTAAAAGCTAGAGCCATGGGTATTTCAGCACTAATTAGATTCTGCCACTTCAGCTATCCGATGGCCACGACTGCAATTCCAAAGGAAGACTCTGAAATACAATGGTACAGAAAACCTAAAATGTGCAATTTAACCTAAACACTCAATTGACCACTTATGCTGACAGTCCTAATTGTTCACAAGTGGACAAAACTATGCATTAAAATGTCTTTTGGTGTTGTTCTAAATCAGAGAATAAACTGTCTTCGGTCATTGTGTTTGGATTTGCAAACTCGTTGTATCTCTTCCATTACTTTTCAGAAAGAGTTATTCTTCCTATTTAAAAGATTGACAACATGTTCTTTCTATTTGAAGTTTTTTTCCTCCAGCCCCTCCCTATTAGATGTTCCCAGTATTCCCCAACAATAAGTAAGAAGCACTGGGCTGCATAGTGTAGTCAGTTCACTGAGACCGCTGGGCTTGTTTTCCTAGGTGTGTTTGTGCGAAATTGCTCTTAGAGCTCTCTGGAATGGGCAGAGAGTCATAATGGTAGCCCAAGCTTGTACTTCCATTTGTACAGTTCCCATTCTGTTCCAGAATGTGTTGAAAGGGCACATTGGTTCCTTTGTCTCACGCTTTGGATTTTAGCTCTCTAAAACACGTAGCACTAGCAAGTGAAGGACCACAGTCACTGTAACAGAAAAGAACTTCAACTTCATCTTCCACCCCCTAACAGAATCACCAAGTATCGGGCCACATACTGGAGTTTCATTATTCAGTGAAAGAAAAAGATGTGGTCAGTGAAGTTCCCTACATTAAAAACAGTAAATTAGCATATACACCGTAACTGTAAAATTAAGGTTGCTATAATTTCTGAACAAGCCATCCCACTTCATCACTCAAGGAGTGATCATCTAAGTATCACTTCATATGTATCAAGCTATGGAAAACACTGTATGATACCTGCCCAGTGTGCTACTTGCTGGACCAAAAGAAAACAAAGTTTTACAGGGTAAGTCAGGTGATCCAGAGGCTGGGGAACACAGAAGGAGGAACTGCACTGTAGGGTGACTATGAAAGCAAGGAAGTCACTGCTGCCTTAAGAGGAAATTCTTTGCATCAGTATTGCACTGGAACACAATGCATTTTATGTACTGTTTTGTTTACAAAAGCCAAAGATGGACACAGATTTTTTTTGGCACTTCATCTTCCGCCTAAGGCAAGAGCAGCAGTCACTGGACTTTGCTTTTTCTGTCTCTTGACCCTCTAGTTCCCTGAGGTCTTGGGCAGTCATGGCTCCAGTGCCCTGACAGTCCTCTGCATAGTTCTCAGGAATCCACTGGCAGACATTTAAGTCCTTTCTCAAGACTCACCCTGTAGCTTCAGTTTTAATTTCATCTCCTCAGAGTCTCAACAGATTATATTCCTGGAAATACTTCCTTAGATGTATTTCTTTTCTCTGCAGTACCCCAAACAGGTACTGCTTGATAACCTTTTCAATTCTTCATTTACTACTATAGGTCACTAGAAAAGAAGAAATGGTCTTCCTCACTAGACATATATGCTACAGTGTCACAGACACAACAAAATGAATCATCACTGCCTAGGGCTACACTGCTCTTTCTTTTGTCCAAAATACTGAAGGGTATTTTTTGTTTATACTGAAGAGACAGGAAAAACACTGAAAATGCATCCTTCAACTTAGAATATTCAAATCATCCAAGTTCCTTTTTTTTGTATTTTTTTTATGTCCATTGCATCAGGCTGCAATTATTATAAATCAAACAGCATCACATCCAATTGCACTCCCGAGCCATAATTTAAAGGATAAATAACCATATATATTTAGGGGTGGCTTTGTGATGCTATAAACCCACAGAATTTCTATGTTCTAATCAGAGATGTCCTAGCAGAGAGTTAGGCGAGTCTCTCTCCCCGGGGACTATTAAGAAACCACTGGAATGTGAAGTAACTCTTCTTGGAAAAGGAATTTAATAAAACTACCTTTGTAATGCCAGGGAGTTGTCAAATCACTCATAGACTGCATGCATTCTATTCCTTCTTCCAAGCTAAATATTTATTAGAAAAACAGCCACAAGTTAGAATTATTAATAAAAGAATTTCTGTGTCAAAGAAAATTTATCTTTGTAGCCTGAAAGATACAGCAGATTGGGTAATTTATCTCCTTGGCAAAAAATGTTTGTGTCACTCATTTCTTCTTATAAATATACCATTTTATACCTGATATTAAACAGTCTGTAAATCCTAAATAGCAGAGCCTCCAAAAAGCATTTAATCCAGAAAGAACTCCCATTTTGTAACTGAACAGCAGCTTCAATCTAAAAAGAAATCTGATGTAGCATGATAAACTTCTACTTACGTTACCTATGCAATTTCTTTTGCAAAAACATCCAAGAAACAAACTATTAACTACAAAAACAGTTCTACAAGGTATAACCTATGCTGTTGACCTTGGACTTGGAGTAATCACCTTACCACCAAGGCACGTACCTGCACTGAACTGCTTTGTATTACATTTCAGAGTCTAGCATGAATTTGCAAGATACAGTCTTTGGCCTTGACTTTGATCCAGCTGACTGGGTTGACTACAGTAGAGTTGCCTTAAAATATACTAACAAAGGTAAGGATATTGGAAATGAAAACACCCAGTACTGATTCGAACTTCACCTCCCGTTCTGGTGCAAATCACTTAATCAGTGAAGTGAGCAGGATACCACCACTGCATTTTCCTCTTTTCAGTTCAGTTTTTCTGCCAAAGCCTAAATTAAAGGCTTTTCCTTCAAACCTAGTGGAATGTTCCAGCTCTAGGGTCCTTTGAGACCCCACAACTGTGGTCATGTAAGCCAGTGATAAAAATCCTACGTTTACCTGGAACTTTCAACAGTATAAAACTGGACGTCAAGTTCTCCGTAATTTTCATGCATCTGCTTTTGACCTATTGGAAAATCTTAGGTCTTAGCACGTTAAAAGGAACCATTAAATTCCAGATAGAAAGACACCAAGAGGCAGTGCTCTGGTAACACCCTGGCACCAGCAAGCTCTCTTCAGAGGTGACTCCTTTTTCTATATAGTCTCAAATACTTCTTGAAAAATAAAGGGGTGATTAAGTTTTAGGAATATAAGGATTACAAAAGATGAATAAAATTAGATCCTTTGAAAATGAAAGAAATACAACTACTTTGCCTGAACAGTTTCTTGTGTCATGTTACTTAAGGGTATCAGAAGCCGGTAGTTGGAAAAGCTGTAATGAATGTAGCAAATTCTTTGACAAAAAGTAAACAATATGAGAATTAAAACAAGTCAGGTCCTGCATCCCTGTCCTTACAAAATGAAACAGAGCTGTTGTCTGTCCTGTAAGACACTAGCTCCATCCCTAATGCTGATTCCCACCTGCTTAACTGGGGTCTAGGTTGAAAATATTTCAACAGCTGTTTTAACTTCAGTTAGACATTTTAAATCCATTGACTTCATTTGCACTGAAGTACAACTGCACAGACTCAAGATTATGTGCTTCTCCTAGTCTGACATGCACTATTTAGCAACCTGCATTAACGTCTACAATTGCAGGATCAGTACTCTTAGCAGTGACAAGAAAACAAGCGCATACATCACTGAAACCACTTGTGCAACAACTGACTGTCTCAGCAAAAATCTTCTTTAGGTAGTGAAAAAAAGAAAAAGATGATGAATGGTTATAGCAATCCTTGTTTCTGTGAAAAAACAAAACAAAACAAACAAAATAAATCCAAACCAACCCAAACATCTCAGGTGGGAAAGGAGAAAGGCATATTTACAGTGCCACAATTTCTTTGTTGAAGGTGGGGGACTAGCCACCTATCAAAGAATGCTGCTCAAGTGCCCTAGGAAAGCAGTAATCCTGCAAGGCTCTCAGAGTATCTTATCTCCTAACCTGAGCATCTAAATTAGATTCTAACTCTGTAGAAACAAACATCCTTACTGTCATGTGTATACACATCACTCTGACTCAGCATGCTGGTCTGTGTGTGCTATAGCCAGTGTCTTCCACCACCACCACTAGGAACAACCATTCTAAATCAGCAGTCAAATGAAAAAAACCACAACTAAAAATCCAACCCAAAAATTCACAGCCAAGGTGCTGTCTACCCACATGGTCACAATGCAATATGTCGATTTAGTGGATTAACAACCACAAAAAAAAATAGCAGCAGATCAAAATGTCACTTTGGTCGGAGACTTGTCATCCTTGAGTAGACACAATGTTCCGTATCGTGGCTAGAAGTGCTGCATATCATAGAGAAATTGTTCATAAAAAGATAAAAGACTTGGAAAAAAGGCTCATATTAAACATAACTTTACAAAAACTGTTATTAAAGTATTAATTAACTCACTATTAGTAGTAAATAGCTGTGAGGATTAAAGTAGCTATTTATGCTACATTATATATCAGTATACTATATTACATGTCGTGCTTCTATTAACAATGAATTTTTATTAAATCTGTAACTAAATATATTTATTTCCAGGTATCCAACATGAAGCCATCCAGAGAGAAAACTAAGGAAAGATTTCAAGCACTCAAGTTTTGCTTTCAATTCGAGTAAGTTCTTTTGTCCCCACATAAATAACTGATTGGAATCAGTGTTTCAAAGTCCTTCTCCCTGTATCCTCGGGATAGTCCATCACTTACACATGTTTAGTTTCTAAGCTTTAAATAATTTTGAATTGGTCAAACTCTGTATCGATCAACCTGTTTGGCAGTACAGACACTTCGGCCAGCCAATTTTGTCTGACTGGTTCCGTAAGGCCATTTCTCTTTTCACATACTACCTTCAGTAAAGCATTACGTATCGATCACTTTGCCTAAAGTGATTTTCAGAGTTCTTTCAGGGACACCAAGCTATTGCAAAGGATGTTCCAAAGCATATATTCTGCTTTTTCCTCCTTGGAAAAAGAGTTACATCTGAAATACATGATTTTAGTGGTTCAGAAATGTTTTCTAGCTACTGCTTTTTAAATCCTAGTATATTAGTATAGATATCATTTCTAGTACACACTAACTTGTGCAAATACATAATGATAATCCATATGATACCTTTTATGCTGAGTACTGCATTTTGGGTACAATTCTAGACAGGGAGAAGCCCAATCTGAGTTTGTATTTAGAGCTAAGATTCAGCTCATAGGGAACCAGGTTTTTAGTTGAAGTTTGTATATAGTAAAAACCTTTTCAGACTTCAATATCATGAAGTTTCCCATTACCACTCAAGCTGAGTTAAAATTACCCAGAAATGCAGAGCCTACTGAGACTTACTGCTTAAATATACAAAAGGTTCAATCAGATAAATTACTGAATCTCATAGTTTTACTTTTCTTGCACAGAGTATATTAGACTATTGCCTTTTACAATATTTAATTAAGCAATTCTGTCCATTATCCTGAGCAAATATGCAAATACAGCCATAGCTGCTTCATGCAGTGTTTTCAGACTTAGCGTTCATTAAAAACTCTGCTAGACTGTGTAGCATATTACATTCATTTTGCAAGCATAACAATTGTCTTACCTAAGAAAATTGTTCCTTGTAATTAAAACATTTGCTCTTATTTGGCACTTTTTCCCTCTCCAGGTTGACTTCAGAAGCTAAAAAAGGCTTCCCTTCAGTATTGGTAGGTCTGGTATCTGGGGGTGGAAGCACACACTCAGGGCTGGGCTTTGGTTTATTTCTCCCCCAAACGAGAAGGATGTAATTAGCCATCAACAAAACTGTCTCTCTAATCTCATCTAGGCAACAAATAATAAGCTTGTAAAACCTCACTGCTGCAAGATACTATTGGAACCAAGGCCTCAGCATTATAGACAGAGAGTGGGTACGTACACGCAAAAAGAGAACTGTATGTTCACAGTGGCAAAGCTTTTTGGAAGGGATTCCAACTCCCATATCAGCATGGCCTTGCCTGACACTGTCACAGGGCTGCCTATGCTGACATACATCTAGGATGTTTAGGATTGATCGTGACGTTGTAGCCAACCACTCTGAAATCCCTTTCCACTTACCATCACTGGAGACTATTGAATGCATCTATTCAGTAGTTCACTTTCCCCGAGCCCAACATAAGTGTACATCAGGAATCCCTACACAAAAGTAGGTATCTCCTAAGCATCTGTACACAAATTCGGTGTGTCCATTCCTGGACTCCTTGCTGCAGCATCCCTAAAATTCAACCTCCTCAGAGAACAGAGTTGGGAAGTGAGTGGAAACGGGTCTACATTCAACTGAAAATCCACCAGGTTTTCCGCATGCAGGTTGAACTGTTGTCTATACCTGCATTTTGAGGCTTACAGTTCAGATACTTGGCAATAAGAGCTTAGGAATAACCTTCCTTTTCCAAAGACTAAGTTTCACTTCTGGAGATGGTGTACTGAAATAAATACCCATCAGAGTAAACACACCCATGGTACAATCTGATAAAGCAACCGCCACCAGTAATGAGCAAACACAGTGCACACTTTTCTACTAAAAGCATTAGCTGACATTATATATGTGAGAATTAATCTCAAGGACAACGAGCTTCCATAAAGCCATCACAGTGCAAATTAATGTTACATCTGGAGGTTGTGCTGGTATTAACTGCTCAGTCCCCACTGCAGGGTACCAGCTCAAATGAGCAGAAGCATCCAGGTTTCCGAACGTATCTTGATGGCTGCATTGTAAAGCTTGGTGCACTCAATGGAAAAGGCACCCAGACACCAACAATGTGCAACAGAAGTGTGTCCCACTTAGAATCACAGAATGCCCTGCCTTGGAAAGGACCTCTGAAAGTCACCTAGTCCAACCCTCCTGCAGTGAGCAGGGACATCCTCAACTAGAGCAGGTTGCTCAGAGGCTCATTCAGGCTCAAGCCTGACCTTGAATGTCTGCAGGGATGGGGCCTCCACCACTTCCCTGGGCAACCTGTGCCAGTGTTCCACCACCCTCATAGTAAAGAGCTTCTTCCTAACGTCCCATCTAAACCTACCCTTCTTGAGTTTAAAACCATTGCTCCTTGTCCTGTCCCAACAGGCATTTCTAAAAAGATTGTCTCCATCTATCTTACAGGCCCCCTTCAACTACTGAAAGGCCATGATAAGGTCTTCTTGGAGCCTTCTCTTCTCCAGGCTGAACAAGCCCAACTCCTTCAGCCTCTCCTTGCAGGAGAGGTGTTCCAGCCATCAGAAAAAAAACCAGCTTTGTTGTTCTATGTATGCAATGATGAAAACCAAACTGAATTCCATAAGCATATATAAAAGGTTGACATGCTTTATCTGAAGGTCTTCCCAGCATGAAGACAAGTCAGGATGAGCAACTACACACGGAACACTTGACTTATAGATCTTAATAAGAAAGGCAGAGAAGAAAAGAACAGATCTCACTGTGTTCTGCCTACGTCGCTTAAAACTTACTCTCTGCAATACTAAGCAGTGAGAATCTCTGAATTATCACAGACAATCTTTGTAGAGATGATCTTCACACTGTTCAAAACAGTTTCAAGAAGACTACTTTTTCAATTCTCCTCCACATTAACTTCTTAAAAACCAACAAGAAACCCGAAGCAAAGAGGTTTTTTTTGTTTGTGTGAACATCACGAGATCTCAGGCTCCACCTGGAGTGCAAGCAAGACTCCTAAAGCAAACTAAAAGCTTCTCTTTCCTGGGGTACGATCCATGTTATAACAGCCTTTCATACCCAGAAAACCAAATTTAAGTCAAGAGGAGAGAATTCTCACAGGCAGAAATAGAGCTTTATAACAAGCACTTGCTGAAGGAAGAACACAGGAACCTTTGCGGAGCAGGTTGGTACTTAAAAGGTTAATCAGGAGAAAAAATGCTAAAAAGTTTCTCAAGAAAAGATCCAAGTCACACTAACTCACTATGAGATATCACCTTGTACTGGTGTGGAGCAGATCTGCTTTTAATTCCAATACATTTTAATGGTATTTTTCTTTTTTTTTTAGGTAAATCTGTGTCTGGATAGGGTTTTGGGGTTTTTTTGTTTGGTTTTTTTTGTTTGTTTGTTTGTTTTTTTTTTTTAAGAAAAATTTGAACACCTTTTTAAAATATCAGACACATGTACCAGTTTTCTAACCAGTTTGAAATGGATCTGTACTTTACACAGGACTGCTGGTTCCATATTTATACAGTGACACCACTGACAACTAATTAAAGTGCAATTTCATGCTGAAAAGGTTTACTGGAGTACCTTCATGAGAAAATTATTCTTCAGAGATGAAAAACACTTGTTTGCCTTTTTAAAAACAGGTTACTAGTAAATCTTTTTCTAAATAAACAGTATTTTAAGATACTGTTTTAAGAAATGGATCTTGTATGCATAAACTGTATTTCTGCCATTACAGACAAACATAAATTTTTGAAGCAGAAATGAAGTTCAGGAATTCTACTCATTTTCCTTCCTTTTATAATCCACAGCTGAAAGCTAAAAGTGCAAACCACTACAACCATGAAATCATATATTGAAACTGCATCCTGAAGTGTTTGGTGGGTTCTATTTGATACATAACACATTGTCAAGAGCACTCCCTGTTCTTATCACAATAGCTTTTTAGTTATTTAGGGAATTTAGTCACTTGAGCAAGTCTTTGCACATAAATAAAGACTGGGAGCATGAAAGAAAGCATTTTTGAGGTTTTTAAAAGAGATAGAGATTAAACAGAATGTATTTCTGCACATTATGGGTTCTGTGTACTGAAAAGTAGCGCTACATTTTTCTTAATAGGCCAGTATTCGTGTTTGTCAAATGAGAAGGCAACAGTGACATCTAACAAGCCTTTTTGTTTAAAAACCATCTGAAATGATACACTTGTGAAAGCAAGTCACAATAAAAGCAATCACTCAGAGGTTTGCTGTGTATCCCAATGCATGGCATTCATCCTGTAAAATGAGAGGAGATACAGAAAAAAAGACTTCTCACCGCTTTGGGAGCTGGGAAGAAGTGGAACTGAAGATCCCAAGAGGATCCTTAGCCCTCGCAGGAAAAAAGGACCCTGGAAGAGTTCATTGCAAAGTTAAGCAAATAAACGCTATCCTTCAGTTCTGTGCAGCGCTTTGAAACGTTCCGGTGTTTAAAGATCACTGACAGTGCTCTAGCATCCGGCTCCACTTTCCAGCCCTCCCAAGGACACACACATTAGAGAACTTATCTGAAACCCTAGGGCACCTAAAAATTTTTTCATTTCCAAAGATATAGGCCACTGACAATTCACACCAACAGTTACAAGTTAAAATAAGAGAAAGTTGTTTCCTTTTTTGGGTATACTTCATGCCTCATCTTTGGGTCCTTTGGAATCCTAAACACTGATCAGCACCCTATGATAACAAATGCACACACAAATCTGTATCATCAAATTGTGTAAAATAAGATAAAGGTCACATGTATGTGAACATAAAACAGTGCCATTACTAATAAATCTATCAAGAGGCCAACTACATAGACAGCCACATTTGCACTTTTATTTTTTAACTTGAGTACTTAGCCTTGAATTTTTTTCTTCAAACAAGGTTTAATTTCTTTAACCCGTCAGATTTCCACTCTAAAGTCTGTAGCTTTCTTGCTGAAATTCTCAGGTTGTACATAACTGCAGTAAAAGTTGGAAAATTTGCTAGATCAAAACCTAGCACTGCAAAGCAACAGTTCTTGTCTTTTTTTCACTTTTTAGTTTACCATCAGCTGTCATTGAGCACAGAGCACACGCTGAAGCTTCCATCAGGTTCACTGCAAATAAACCAGTTTTGATTACAGAAAAGACCTCTTGCTCAAAATAGAAAAATTACTTAAGTCTCCATGAGATATTAAAAACACTTGAAGTCAGTGGAAAAAAAACCCAACCAGAACTATTGACAACACTGGGCTTTGTATCACACCTTCTAAGCAGTTTCCATGCTCTCTCTCATTACACTCATTTTTCTCCCCTGATATTTTTCCACATTCTTCTATGATGCTTTATTACTATGCAATCTCTACAGTAATAAGAAAACCATTCTAATGTCAGCAGGTATCTCCTTGCTAAACCAGTAAAATGACCAGGTTTTTTCACCGTGCTCAAGGTTAATTTCTCGTTGCACACATCCACACCCAACAGCCATGCTGCACGTTGCCCTCTTCAAACCCCAGCTCCTTGCATGAAGGCATATTCTTACAGGTGGCATTACTCCCAAGTCAGCTTGCAGTCTTACCAAATAGCATATGCATAAGAAAGAGCTCATTCAATTAGGACAGTAATGATTTTTTTTTTTTTAACCATTACTAGTCCAACAGAGTGATGCATTTACAGTATTTCTGGGTGTAAATACATTCAATTAATCAGTTAATTGCACAGACATGAAAATTAGTTCAAACAAGTCAATTAAATCACAAACAGTTCAGAAATAAGAAAGTGTGCTTGTAATGCAATTAGTGTTCTAATGTGCTAGTAACTTTAATAAACAGGATCTTAATTATATGTCAGGTCAAAAAGAAAAAATAATTTATAAAAATAGAGCTTTTTGCTGCTACACTACAAATTCTCGCTGAGTTTAGAGAAAATGATCCATGTTAATGAGATCAAAATGTTGTTATCGAGAATAATAAATAAGGATTATTTTTAACTTTTTGTTAATAGAGCACATCTCCAAAGTGGTCGGGATGACTGAACGAAGCCTTACTGACTGCAAAAAACTAATCACGCCCCAAGCTACGTGATTGAATTATACATTCACACGATGATCTCCCAAAAGCTTCCCAGAACAGTAAAACAACTGCTAGAATAAAATATTTGGTACTGGTTTAATATTAATCATTCTAAATTAATCTTATGTTAATACACTGAACAGTACTGCTGCTCAAAATGAAATGAGCTGTAGTGCAGGGATGACTCATGCAGAAGGCCATCCCTTGTTAGTGTGTAATTGTGTGTTAATTTATGGGGCACAGAGATCAAGGAGCTGGACACTCAAGGTCGCTGAATTGCATTGCCCAGACTGCCCCTTGCAGTGCTCGCTGAGAAAGCTCGGGGGCTGCTGGCTGGTCGGAGGGCTGGGGGATCACGAGTAGCAATGATCAGGCTCACTGAAGAGAGCATCTTAAATGCAGAAGGTGCTATTTTTACTAAAATTTATAGGACAACTAGCGTGCATTACTCTATCGGTTTATAACCTGTCCTTAGGAAAGGGCAACAAGGAGAAGCCCCAGAGCAAAATAAAAACCTATCTAGCTACAGCAATAACTTTGCTTGCTACCTTAAAATTTAAATGCTAAACTAGCTAACTACAGAGAGATATGTACTCTTGGGACTTAGAGCAGCTGAATTGCATCCAGTAGCTCCTTAAAAACATGGGTTTCCTAAGCTGAAGCCCACTGCAGATTCTTGCTCGCTGCACATTCTCCACTGCGTGCTGGACAGAGCAGAGCGGGGATGACCTGCTGCCTCTGTCCCATCCCACTGCAGGGGCAGAAAAGCAACTACACCTCAAAATCCCCATCTCCCTGCTTGCAGTGAGAGGGCACAGTAATAGCCATCTGCACCAGCTTCACGTTTTCATGGTGACTTTTGTGAACATTTAATTCCTGTACTGAGCAAGGAATAGAGTTAGCTCCGTAATTTGGGGGATGCAGTTCCAACCTAGGTACCACGAGGCAAAGCCATTACTTGCCTGCTTTTTAGTTCCAAGAAGCAGCTCTAATATTTATTCCTTTATTGAATCCACAGTGCAGTAAATTAATTATTAGCTTTATAGGAAGAAGTGGCTAAGAAGATTTTCCTAAGTAGTGTTTGCCTAAAGCTCCTACAGTAACATCTGAATGGTAAGTGTGGTACAGAGGGAGGAAAGTGCTCTCCCACCTAACGTATGTATAAAGACCTCTTATCATCCCATCTTGTGACATGGAATTAAACAACTTGTTCATAAAAATCCCCAAAAGCCAGACAAATGCAATTATCACCTTTAAAAAAAAAAAAACAACAAAAAACCCCCAGAGCTCTAGTACAGAGACACAAACGGCTCATTTGAAACCTCTTGTGGTTTTTAACAAACAAGGGAATCTATTGGGATTTTCTAAATACCTTGAAATTTGGCCCTAGGGACTTCCCTCTGGTCACACAGGAATTAATCATTCTGAACTCTTAGCATTTCCTTCTCATTTTTTACAAGTCAGTAAAGTAAAACACATTAAAAGTGGAAATCACTTAATGATACTTTTACAATATACCACACTTCTGATAATTGAATTTGCCCATGTTTTTAGAATTGTTTTTACTTTTTTTTTTTTATTTATTTTTTTGTATTCCCTAGAAATGAAAAGCATTATTTACCTGTTGACTCAGAGCTGCCTAGGGAGAGGCACAGCAGCAGAAGGGAAACAGCCTGTCGCTCCCCCAGGAACTCATCACTGGAACAACCAGCACAGGGACCCCAGAGACATGCACTTGGAAGCATGTGTGTGTTCACTCTTTCCTTAAAGAAATGGCACCAGGGTAGGGATATTAGCCTGGGCTGCACAGGAGAGTTGGGTAGGGGTGAGGGCAGCTGACTCAGGCTGGAAAGGTTCAGTGCTTTTATATGCAGGAGATAATGGAGCAGGACAGAGCAGCACTGCTGACCTTTCAGCAAGAGGTGGAGCACAGGTACCTACACAGGTACACTGGAGCAGTCCAGCAGGGATGAGTATTCACTACTCCAGTGACTTCTCAGTGCATGTTTCCAAAGAAAACCAGCATTCTTACATTTCCTTATAGCACTCTCATTACATCCCTGTCATAAATCAGAGCATATATTTTCTATTTCTGTCCTTGCTCGACTCTGAAATCACCTGCATATCTTGCATTAGTGTGTAACTATGACTGTTCAGCAGCCTCTGTTGTTTTCAACACTTCCATGCAAAGAGATGGGGAACATGACTTAAGTATATACCTTCTCAGCTAGAAGTAGTTTCTTCTGGCACAGCTCCCAGAATTTAAAAAACCCAAACCAAACAAAAGAAAATACGATATAATGAACAGACAAACCTGGGTAAAAACAGTAACATTTTAAAACAAATTCTTGAAACCTGATGCCCAAATACCTTTGGAAAGCTTTCTGTGGGATTCTTTACATAGGCTGTCAGCCAGGGGCTTGCTGCAGAGAGCCACCCATCCCCTGAACACAGCATCAGCCCCACATAGCCAACTGTCCTTCTGGCACTTCCCGTTTTCAAACACAGGAAAGCAAAGCTTTACATCAAGTTTACTCTCTGCAAGAACTAATGCTTATCAAATGCCCTGGTCAAACACAATAAAAATCACACTGGGTTAGGAAACTGCTTTTGTCATTGGTTTTTCATAGAAGTTTTCACAGAGGAAAAGGCATTTCAGGAGTGGTTGCATTCAACTGCTTGTCTACGGAAACAACCAGCACCCCCCACACCAAACTTCTGGTTTTAAAAAGCCAGTATCTATGTTTGAAATGAGCAACGGAATGAAAAAAACCAAAACAATGTTATATATAGTGGATTATGTTGTAAAAGCAGGTCCATACACTGAGCTTTTGAAAATGAGCCAACAGTGCCCAGCCCAGCACGGGAGCAGCAGCGTGGTTATGGCAGCTGAAGCTGCCGCGTGCCCGTCAAGCGCTGGCTGTGCACAGGACTTCCTGGCAAGATTTTTATGCCAATCTGACCAGGTCCATAGGAAATCTTGGGCCATACCACATCACCACTGCCTGCAAAGCAGAAAATAGCCTTCATCTACTACATAAGAGGTTATGCCATGAACAGAGAGGAAGTTGAATGCTACTCTTAGAGGAGAAATAATTTAAGAAGCTGAAATCTAACATAATACATCACAGTCTGTTTTCCTTTTCTAACCCTCCCACTTGCTTCCCCAAAAAGAAAGAGAATCACAGAATTGTCAGGGTTGGAAGGGACCTCAAAGATCATCCAGTTCCAACCCCCCTGCCATGGGCAGGGACACCTCCCACTAGAGCAGGGTGCTCAGAGCCCCATCCAGCCTGGGCTTAAACACTTCCAAGGATGGGGCTTCCACCACCTCTCTGGGCAACCTGTGCCAGTGTCTCACCACCCTCATGGGGAAGAAATTCTTCCTAATGTCCAACCTGAATCGACCTATCTCTAGCTTTAACCCATTCCCTCCAGTCCTGTTACTGCCTCACAGCCTAACAAGTCCCTCCCCAGCTTTCTTGTAGCCCCCTTCAGATACTGGAAGGCCACAATAAGGTCTCCCCAGAGCCTTCTCCTTTCCAGACTGAACAACCCCAACTCTCTCAGTCTGTCCCCATAGGAGAGGTGCTGCAGCCCTCTGATCATCCTGGTGGTCCTTCTCTGGACACGTTCCAGCACCTCCATATCCTTCCTGTAACAGGGGCTCCAGGACTGGATGCAGTGCTCCAGGTGGGGTCTCAGCAGAGTGGAGTAGAGGGGGGGAATCCCCTTCCTTGACCTGCTGGCCACGCTTCTCTTGATGCAGCCCAGAATACGATTGGCCCTCTGGGCTGGGAGAGCAATAATCTATGAATAACCCATCTCCCAAAAACAACAGAGAAAGATCTCTTATTGTACTAATAAACAGCATGAGGTACATTTATTTTCACCTATTTTTCTGAGAAAAACTAAAAAGACTAAATTAATCTGCCCAACATGTTCCTAAAGCTTTGCAGTCAGACTCCAGAGAACTTAACCCCAGCACAAAGTTTTTCCATCCAGCTGTTAAGTTCCCAGTTTCTCAGTACTGGCCCCAAGCTCTGCAAATCCTTTTGGTATTGCACTACTGTGTGTCTGTCCAGCACCCCCCAATTTTCCAGCTCACAGAACTAAAGGGTTTGCAAAGATAACCATGTACATACAGCTGTATCAGAGACAGCCTAGAGAGTTAATTTAAGGTAAGGCTGAAACATTCAGCTTAGTCCACACAGAGCTCAGGGCTTCCGCTGCCTGAATTCACTGTGTTGTGAAGAGAGTTCAAGAGTGCCCAGCCCTGGAGTGTGCTCCCTGTGTCTATGGATGGCTCTATCCTGTCACACACCATCCATTTAGAGCTCAAAATCTAAAAGAAACGGATTATTTTCACAACGTCTAATATACATATCTTGTAAATAGCCTCATATGCTGAACTCGGTCTCATTCATATAATATATCAGAAAAATACTAGGCAAATAACCCAAGAAACTTCATTTCAAAAGAATAAAAAAACATTCCTGGGAACAAATTTCAAATCAAATGCAAGGTTGTCATTTAAAACAGCTTCTTGCACAAAAGGCACCGTTTCTATTACAATAAATTAATTAAACAGATCTCACCGCCTTTTATGTATTTTAAATCATGGATTACTGAGATTCATAATCCAATAATATGTAGATGTCACCTAGAGGTACTAAACCAATTCTCTTACTGGTAATTGCCTGAGTAAGTAAGAATGACACTAACTTCAGCATTTTCTCTCTGATTAAGGCCGCTACAGATTTGCGGTTGCCTCCATGTAATATAAATCAATAAAGAATAATTTTCCAGGCAGTAAATCAATTGTCAGTTCACAGACCCTAATACCCCTGTGCAGGATTTATTGAAAAAATGAATGGCAGTCTTGTTAGTGGATGTACAACGTGCTTTACAGGCACATAATGCTGGAATGCCCAGTCCATTACATACCTGCCAACTTCATTAACGCTCTCCTCGTGTTTTAGAACTGGGTGGGAATGGAAGAACAGTGAACAGGCTTCTCAACAGGAAGAAAGAACATTTCAAAACTGTATTTGCTTTATACTCCTCCACTTTAGTATCTCAGTGTCTGCACATTCCCATTTCTCCCAGAAGACTTCAATGGAATGGTGCCACTACACTCAGTGAATGCTGTGAAATTACTGACCAGTAGATTGAGCTGAGACAGATTTTAGTAGTTTAGCTGCCTGGAAAAGCACCAGGGAAAAAGCACCAGGGAAGAAGAAAATTAAAAAAAAAAAAAAAAAAAAAGGGAAACAGAAAGAAAAGGAGGAAGGAAAAGAAAGAAAAGGGGGAAGGAAAAGAAAGAAAAGGGGGAAGGAAAAGAAAATAAAGGGGGAAGGAAAAGAAAATAAAGGGGGAAGGAAAAGAAAAAAAGGGGGAAGCAAAAGAAAAAAAAGGGGGAAGGAAAAGAAAAAAAAGGGGGAAGAAAAGGGGAAGGAGAATTTGAGAGAATTTCAAGAAAAAGAAACAATTCCACACTGGAAAATGCCAACCTGATTATATCAAAAGCAGCTCGTATGTCTCTTCGGTTTGTTTTGTTTTTCAGATCTGATCAGACTCCTCCTGCATTTCCCAACTTTTCTACAATACTGTGCTGTTTCAGAATACAATTCCAAACCCGATGGACATCTTCCTGGATCTATCATGGTGTTACTGCTCAAGTTTCCATTTTTTGTGGAAGTTATATTTTTTTAGTCACAAAAAACCTACTTTTATTATCTGTGTGCTAAAATCCACATGCCAAACGGTAAAGGGCTGCTGGTAAAGCTATGTCTAGACAGCTTGGGAGTTCCAGTCTATCAACATCAAGAGCACTCACAGCTGAAGAGTATCCATGCATACTGTTCCCCAGGACTAGATTAAGCATGCAGCTCCTTCTTAGTGCAGCTAAATCTACCTTAACAACAGGCAATGAATGCATACAGTTCAGTTGGCATTATCTCTCAGGACAAGGGGCAATGGGTCTAAGCTGGAGCATGAGAGGGTCTGCAGGAACATAGGGAAAAACTTCCCTGTGAGAGTGCCAGAGCCTGGCCCCGTCTACCGAGTCTCCTTCTCTGGAGACATTCCAAACCCACCTGGACATGTTCCTGAGTGACCTAATCCAGATGACCCTGCTCTGGCAAGGGGGTTGGACTCGATGATCTCCAGAGGTCCCTTCCAACCCTTCACATTCTGTGATTTTGTGATCCACTGCTGAAAACCAGTCACATTCTTTGCCAATGTAGGAAGAAGAGAACAAAGATGACTTTACCTCCTTCACAGACAATTGCCACGGGCAAGTTTGGCCCCAACTGAAGTGGGAGCTAAAACTAAAACTAATAATAATATTTAAAACTCCACACCACGGGAGAGTGTCAGGAAAGAATTTTAAGAGATGGTTCAAAAATCTGTTCTGTGACAGTCACCCTGCATCGCTGTAATTCACTTCTGAATCACTGAGCACTGCCACCGATGGCACAGTTAAAAATGAAAGGTATTTGAACTTTTCTCTATAGAAAGAACAATGGTTGCTCTCTCTCTTACAAAGCAGTGGAAAGAAAAATAGAAGCTAAAGACATAGAATTTTATGCAGAGAAGGCAAAAATTATGCCTTATGCCAAACTATTATGAAGAAAGAACTTGTCATAAATTCAAACTAGGCTCATTCTCTTACACATAAAATAAAGGTTGAGTGCAACCTTCAAGCAAAGGAGACAGAAAATGTGCAGGCATTGTAATATCCACACTCTCCCACAGTGCTGAGAAAATAGGACCTTAATTACCCCACATTGTTGTCACCTAAAATAAGCACTAATGCTCCCCCACTGGTGTCTGAAATCTTTTCCACCCTCTGTTCGGTATCAAACCCACACTGCCAAGTCTAGCTTCTCATCCTACTTCCAAGCTTTGCATTTTTTTTTTTGTTTGGTAATGTGAATTTCATGTCTTAGCTGGGAAATAAATAGAGTTGGACAAAAAGTATTCATTAAAACCCATTTCTCAAACAAAATGACCTTCAAAATGAACACCCTCCTCCCCCCAACCCCTGCCATTTCTGCTGATGTTTTTCAAGACAAGAGTCAAACACTAAAACCAGTTTGTGGATTCTTTTCATCAAGGTAAGATCTGAACACCTAATCTGAGAAAACAGATCATTTATGGGTTCTAAGAAAGAAGAAAAAATAAGCCAAAATTGAACTATTAATTCATATATGTTTGTCTTTTGACATTTATTTTAAAAATAGATATATTTAACATAAAATTATTTTCTTACAGGCAAGTGATTTTAATTTTTCTCATTACACAAACAATCTTTTCACTCAGCTAACCCTAGGTTGGAAGAAGGAAAGACCTCTCACTCAGTTCTGTGGTGCAGTTTGTCACAAATAATTATGACAAACATTTCAGTGCTTGTTCGGGCCAACAAAAATAATTATTTCAATCTCAATTAGGTAGAAAAAAAAAAATTGAATGTTTTGTTTTCCACACATGACTTAACATCTTTGGAAAGAATAAAGAAAGGCAAAGCCAAACAATTTCCCGGATAATTTTCTAAGTTTTGTGCAAGAGCAAAGCAATTATCCACTGGTTCTACAATAGCCATTCCTGCACAAGAAAAAAAAAAGAAACAAGAAGCAGGCAGCTAAGTCAATACGTTTATACCTCCAGACACAACCTCAGCACCACTTTTGCTTCTATTTCATCATGAAGTGATTTCACACTGTGCAACAGAGTACGTGCAGAAAGCACCCAGTGCTGCCGGGGCAGAGAAGCTCAGGATGTATCCCCACCTACCCATCCCAGTTATTCCATACGCACAAAGCTGCTCGGTTTGTACATTTAATTCCCAAGAGTAGTTTCCAGAGAGTCCCTGATGAACAGGACTCCATGCGAAACAAGTCTCTTCCCAGCTCCAGGTCCTGTCTTTGCTACAGAAGATTCATCTCCCACAACAGCTATCAATTACTCCTGGATGAGAGGAGGAGTTCCAGATGCCCTGCTTTTGCAACTACTCCATTTCTTAATCGAACCACTCAGTCCAAGAGAGAAAGACTATCAAGGAATATTGCTGTTGCCTAAGGGAGCTGAGAGGGCAAAGCCTAGGTTCCTGTGTTAATTCCAGTGCTGGATGTCATTCCATACCTGCTTAGCATAAATTGGAATCACTCAAGGCAGGGACTGTGAACTATTGAGCTGCTGAATGAAAAGGAGTCATCTTATCCCTTCATTCTTGAAAGCAAATCTGAAATGATCCAGAGCTGGTGTGAAGCCCATTCTGAGCCAGCACCTGAGAAGCCTAAGGCCTGAAAACTGTGTATTGAAGCTCAGAGGCTAAAGATCTGCATACCGAACATCTCCATCTTGTGCTTTCTGTCTCTCTTCCGATAACCTAGCCCAGGAACCTTCAGTCTTTGTAAGGCAACATGGTTCACATGAGCTAGCCATGCTACCGTGGCTCGCAGACTCTCCTGGAAGATTTCAGAGGGTGGGAACCTTTCCTGAGGCACACAGCCTCCCAGTGCCCCCCTTGGCTATACTCGTGCATTCCACACTCTGCAAAAATTAATTCCTGCTCTTGATAACAAATGATGCTGTTATATAGGGTCTGATCTATAGCCCAAGAAAGATGTTCCTACTGACACAAAACTCTGAAGCAGGTGGCTAATTTCTATTGTTTTAACCATACTTATACTTGGAGCACAATATTAAACAGTTGAATAGATCCAGATGGCTGGATGACTTCCCTGAGATGTAGTCAATATTTTCTTTTAAAGGAGTTTAAATGTCTACAGTTTTTCTGCTTTAGTGGGCTTATCACTAATAGTAACCCAATTTAGCATTTTTTCATGCCTGTGTGTTATTTTTTAATGATTCAAAATATATCAGAAATGAGAGAAATGGAAGGAGATCTCATCGGCCAAACTAATCTCATTGCAAAGGCATCCAAGCTAACAAGGCATGTGAACTCAAGAACTTTGAACATAAGCCCCACAAAGCTTCATCCAATAATTTCAGAGCTGAATTTAACCTTATTTTAGTTATTTTAAAGGCTTTTGGGCATATTCTGCTCTATAATTTGGACATCACCTTGTTCATTACTGAAATAGCATTTCAGTACATGCCTAATCAAAATAATTACTACAGGTTGTTTAGAACTGCGAAGCATGTGGGCCTAAGCTTTCAGTTCAGCAGTAAGTCTATACAATCACACAGAGAGCTGCTCTAGAGACATTTTATAAAGTAATCAAATTGTGAAACTTTGCAATGCAATTGATTTTCTTGTCAGAAGATCTACATCACTGCCTGGGATGCCAAATGGCTGATGAGAAACTCATTCACCTACAGTCCTGGGAGCAATCACCCACCTACCAAAAAACTGGAGTAGGTGGGGGGTCTGTTTTGAACAAGTCACCTCATTACCTGCAATACACTGGTACAGCAAAACAAGCAACACTGAGGAACAGACATTTTACTCAACAGTTTCTTTCCGTTTCATTTCTCACTGGCACTTTTTCCTTCTCAAACAAAGCTCACATCTTTTCATGCCATGTCAGAAAAGACACATGATAATGTTGTAGCGTTCAATGAGGAGCTGCTTCATTAACAACTGAGTTATGTCACATCCTTTCATACCTTGCTATATGACTGCAACAACTTGACAAGACAAACCCTAACTCACTGCATCAGCCCAAGTGGGTGGAGAGATGCTGCTTTCAGAAGCCTGCTGTCATGACAGGATTGCTTCTTTTTTTGCTCTCTAGGTTCTCCTTGCTGAAGGCTGCACGCATCCTTCAAACACATGTTGGCAGGCCACACAGCGACTCGTACATGCTACTGTTACCCAGTAATAAGTAGTCACGTGGCACAGAAGTGTTTGTGAAAACTGCAGACAGCAGCACAGTACTGTACACAGACTTTTCAGCTGGAATTTCCACACGGAAACAAAGGGCGTGCTGTTATGTGGGGCTTCATTCTGTGCTCATGAGTTTTCTCTTCCCTGTGTGATCTTTTGCATAATATTTCACCTTGTCCTGTTTTCCAGTCTGAATACAAATACGTACTGTAATACAGTTTCATTTCTCGGGGCTATTGCAGGAATGAATTGTTTGTTAAATGGATTAAAGAACTTTTTCAGTAGCGGCTAGGAGACTCAAAAATCCAAAGGCAGCAAAAGACACACAGAAGTACAAGATACTGGCTTTAACCACGTGATTTGCAAGCAGAGTTTCTGGAGACCAGGTTCTACCACCACATCCTGAGGCTCGTTTTGAAACGTGCCTCAGGAGACTAAGGTCTGCAAGAACCATCAAAGTTCAGAATACTTGTGCTCCTAAACTCCAGCTAGCACATTTAGAAGGTCCCTCCAGTTCCACATATTAGCCATAAGCTTTGTTGATGAGTACAATCAGCATAATGTGCATATTAAAAGTACACATTTCTAAAGCTAGGAAAACTGTATGACAACAGTCTTCAACAGAGGGTCCATTACATTGAAACACTGAGTCCTGCAGTTATTAGCGAAGCCACTTCGTGTGTGCCCTGCCTCTGCTATAGGTGGGGGCCCCTTTTCCCTTAGGAATCACTGTATTTACTTCAGCACCACACTGATCTCAAGCACCTTGTGCTTTCACCTTTCTGGAGAAGGAACTTCTAGTTAATGATGTGGTACAGCCTGATCTCTCCAAGTCTCCATTTTACAGGCAGGAATTTGTAAAAGACATAAAGATTTTGTGTTATAAATATTGACATTCTTTTAATACCCTCAAACCCCCTAGAATATAAGGGGTAATATAAAGCCTTGGTAGCTGTGAATTTGTTTTCATGTGTTACTCAAAATGTGTGACACACTAACATCTCCTTCACCACAATGATGCTTCTTTTCTTTAAATCAGGTACAGTACTAATATGCAGTAGGGTAACATGCCCGGCCACCGACACTGCTCAGAAACCCCACTCTCACACCTGCATCTTCCACTAACTGCAATATTTTTCTGCTTTTTCAGACAGCTGATGCCTCAGGCAGAACTGCACAGTGAACTTTTCCGAGATTTTGGTTCAAGCAATTCTAGAAATTATTTTCAAGAACAGATTCAAAAGGGAAATGAGTATTTTATGCTTAAGATTGAAATCTCAACCAATTAACTGAGAAGAACAAGCCAAGGTGTAAAGAATTTACCCTGGCATACAGTAAAGGATGAACATGTACTCTGTACGTTTACCTTTCTTAGCAAACAGCACCAGTTAAAACTAAGTACATACCATATTTATGTTTACTAGTGTTTTTCCTGAGACAGCAAATGTTTCGGTCCAATTGGCCATGCTGTGGGACCTTGTTGTTGAGCGAAAGTCACACGCGTGTTCTCCCAAGTAGCAAGGATAAGCTTTCAAATACTGGGAAAGGGAAAAGAAAGGCATTTTACACAGCTTTTACTACGTATGTAGAGTTGGGAGAAGGGCCGAGTGTGCTCCAGAGCTTGAACAACATCTGCATACTTAGGTCCAACTGCTCAAACTGAGCTGTTTCCATTATCTCACCAATCACAATGTACCTCACAAATATATGACAGACTTGAGTTGTGTAGATGCAGATTATGGAGACAAACAGTCTGACCTCCTGCCTGAGAAAGGCCCTAGTACTTCCCTAACAACACATCCCTCAGACGTCACTTCCACCTTGAATTAAGGTGCCAGAGAATGTGACAGCCGTGCTGAGTTATCTCAGGTGGTTGTTTACCTGTACTACTAAAGCAATGCACCTTATTTCTAAGTCTACGTGTCTATCTCATTATACAGCTATGCAGCAGAACAAAGAAACTTCTGTTTTCTCAGCCCTTCAGTACACACTGCTTAAACTCTTCTCCCGTTCTGTCTTTGACAGTACTTGAAACTCTCAGTGCAATATGTATTTAAGGTTGCTCTCTGGACTTGATCCAGTACCTCGGTATCATTGTTAATTGGGTGTCTTTTAATAGCCACTGCATCCTTAGCAATGAGTTGTTACTGTTAGTAGTGTGTTTCTTGTTGAAACACTGATCATTTCTTATGCTCCCAGAGAGGGGCTGGTGGGACTAATATTCAGGCAAATCCTCCAGCTCCTTGTTTGAATCTTTCCCAGAGCAGCTCTCTGTCCTCGAGAAAGAGCTATTTTTCATTTAAACATATTAAAAACATATCACTTTCTTATACTCTGCTTGTCAAGTGAAAACAATAGCTCTCTGATCAGCAGTTTCTGCTGTTATTTATGGGTTTACAATCGCCGGGCCCTTTGTGTCTATCACTAGTGCTAACAGTCTCTTTTGGTGGCCATTTTCCTTCATTCCCTAGCTTCTTTCTGATAGCCCACTCTAACCACTTTCCTCTCACCCCAGCACAGTAAACAAATTACCTTGATACACTAATTGCCTCCTGGCAATTCTGGATCACTTCTTTTTTCAGACTATAACCCTACCTGGAAAACAAAGAGCCATCCCATTTCACTCCTTCTGTAGGACTCCCTGCAAGTTCAGGTACAGTTGGCTTTTATCCCAAGTCTCAGGTCTACCTGCATTGTCATGTAGGGATGTATCACCTACCAGAAGACTTAAGTATAGCAGGTGATCCAAAGACCCATCTTAAGGGGAAAGAACCTCTGAGGAACTACATTTGAGTAGCTTCATCAAGGGTTTAAAGCTACCCTAGTTTTTACCAATTATGCATATTCTACAGTGTTTAAGAAGTTTTACTGTAAGGTGACTGAAGAAAACATCTTTTTCTCCCAGGTCTACAGCTGTTTCTCTACACACAGTATTAGAGAAAAGACTATGGTTTGTACCAGGTGACCTACAGCATGGCAGGCAGGAGGGGAAGAGCAAGAGCAGTAACACAGACACTAACAGTCTTTTCCTTTGGATAAAAAGCTTTCCATGAGTATAACATTTAATTCACCGAGGCTACAGAAAAAAGCTGAATCCAACCTAGTTTCACACTCCTTTGTAGCAAAGGGGAGTGAGTATATGACTCCTCTGAAGACAACCTGGGATCGCAGGTAGAAAAGGTGCAAGTAGATGATCCATTCACCTACCTCACCTCAATACTGAAGTCTATACCAATGCAGAGAAGCGTAGACAAGTTCCTCTGGCTGTTGTAGATCTGTCCTCATATAGTCTCTCAACTGGTATGATTTCTCCCCTTGTGAGCTACTACTACAACCAGTCTCAATAAAAAGAGCTATTGGATTAAAAGAGGTTCATTCCAGCCTTGCAAAATCTTGTCCAACCCAAAGACAACTTTTACAAAGGCTTGGGCATTTCCTGCCTTTTTTGTTAGTGCTTAGCACAAAGCAAACTTTCTCTTTTTTTCCTAACTACTTTTATTACATCTTTCTCTCTCATTCTCTCATTTAAATAAAAGCCCTGGAAACCTATGGTTTCCTAGATTGCCCACAACCCACAATTTATGGATGCTACTTGCAACCTTCAAAAGCTTTTAAAAATAGTACTGGATCTATTATTGTGAATTACAGTAATTGCAGCAAAGATTTAAGAGGCACTTTCAGAAATTTCAATTTCATGGTATGTTTCCGAACCCACTTCCTTGGCTTCTGAGGGAAAACGCAGTTATTTTTTTGTGAAAGAGCTTTTCTTCCTATCTTTTGATATAAAGTTTCAATTGAAATTTTAGCATCAAAATTTCTCTTCAGAAAAAAAAGAATGCTGGGTTTCCAATTCAAACTGCAACAGAGGCAAAGATGGTATAAGACCAGAGCCTTGCCTCAGCTGGATGAGCTGCAGAAAGCAACCCCATCAGTAAAAATTATCTTGGGAAAATTCCTTTGGGGATCTCCATTTTCTTCAAGTTTCTACGAGTTTCTTTTTCCAAGATTTTAAATTGAAAGCTCTGATGTGATCAATACATTCTCAGATGAACAATCAAAATGGAATTTAAGAACACGCTATTCAAGGGAACAGTAGCAGGTCTGGGCTAAAGAAATAAGAGTTCATTGATATATGACTGGAAGAAACACTGAAGGAGCTCTCCAGCGTATCTTACACAGCCTGCCCACTACCCCATCATACAAAGAGATCACTAGCACTTCAAGAGGACAGGAACTGTGTGGCAATAAACTAAGCAAAGAGAAAAGGTCTCCTGCTTCTTCCTCGTTTCCAAGCTGTAGCTTTTCTTACTTTAATCCTAAAGGCATCTCTACAGTCTACACACTCAGGGTGCAGGCTGGAACAGGCACACCTACCACCTCACAGGCAGACAACTGAATATGCAGCAAGACAAAGGAGAAACAAGCAGACACCATGAGCCAGACAGAAAAAGTATCCTAGAAAAAGGCTCCTTAAGATCCCAGTGGGGCTCACAAAGCATTTGCTCCTACTGGGCTGAGAGGAGTCCTAGAGGAAAGGATCAGCTCACAAGGAAAAAAGCAGATTTGAGACCGTGACCTTCAACTTCAGACTCTCAATGATTTCCAGACTTTCACCCTATAACTTCTTCCTCTTGAAAAAAAGGAGAAAAAAAATATTTTAAAAAATTGTTTTAGTTAATATTCTTGTAACAGCTAGGTTTCATTATTCAAATTCTTTCTGGTGATTTTCAAGTGTCCATTCCAGTGGCAAGATGCAAGTAGATCTCCTGGAAATTTCTATCTGATTGGACTGTAATAGCTTGAAGTCTAACACTCCCTCATCTAAACCATCAAGGATGCAGTCTCTGCAACTTGCATCCATTACATCCTCTGGAAGCAGTTCATAAAATTTTGTAGACAAGCTCCTGAAGTTGCCCCATATCAATGTACAGGGAAAAGTTTTGTCTGGTACAGCACAGTAATTTTTACAGCTTCGGATCCCACCCAGACGATTTCTCTTGAAATCAATTTAGCCCCCCTCTCTCTCTTTGTAGTTCAAATGTTACACTTAGTTTGGAGGAGAAGAAAATACATTTCTGCTTTGGATTTTATGTAAAATGATGAATGAATCATAAGTAGTAAGTTCTTTCTATGCAACTACAGTGGCAGTAGAAAACTAACAGTAGAAGAACAGAAGTATCTTGTCCCCAAAATATAAGCAACTTTTAGGAGGAAAAGAAAGGGTCATTAGAATCATTGGCTTTGACTTGTGATTCGTGTGCTCCTTGAAAGGCAGTTTCATTGATGGCTCATCAAGTTTTAAATTACTGGTGTGGGAGCAATCATGTTTTTCAGATACTAGGAAGATTAGCTATTCTAGGAACAGAAGCTGAAGCACACTCTTCCCCTTTCCTCACCTGGCACTCCCTTATACTACAGACATTAGCAATGCTCATACTTGGATGAATAAGCCTGCAGAGCCTTGCTAATACCAATCTTCAAATAACAGAGTCAGGTAACTGCTCCACTCAGACAATGGCACAACTGCATTAGTTAGTGTTGAACTTGGGCTCAGATTTCCTGTTCAGCAGGTTATGAAGTGCCTTCTCTATCAAAATTGCATCACCATGACCCTGAAACTCTCTGCCTTCTCTGAAATCGCCAGCTCCAGAAAGAGCAGAACTAAACCAGAAGAGAACAAGGACTCTGGCCCTTTAACTTTGGCTTCTCAGAAGCAGCAAGTGAAGAGCCTCTTGGATCCTTTAGATTAAAAGGAGGGTTACAATCCTCCTAGACACGTGAATCAAAAACCACCCCCAAGAGTAGTTCTTTCTTTTTGTTTTTCCTTTGGTGATGAAGCATACATTAACCAGAGGACGGCGGGGAGCAGAATGCAGTGAAAGTTGTGGAGGGAGCAGGAAGGAAACAGAGGCTTAGGACGCATTGCTGCTTGAACAGTAAAAGCAGTGATTTTTATCACATAAAAGGGAACACGTCAATAAATATTAATTGTCTGTGTAAATTCTTGTTCAAACAGCATGGTAACAGCACAGTGAAGGGATTCCTTCCTCACTCTCACGTCTCCTCCTTTTCACTGAATGTCAGGACAACAGAAATACACTTGCCCATTCCAGAGGCTGAGTCGGGCTGCCTCTGTTACTTTGACATGCTCAGACTCCAAGGTGTGCCAGTTCCCAAAATGCTCTTCCTCCACTGCAGTGGTCTATTCAGTACTTGTTGAGGCATGGCACAGACTGTTGAATAAGCTCTTTCTGAAAAAAAAAATCACGATTAGTGAAGAAGCACATTCTTCACAGGGTTTGGTGGGTTTTGTCCCTCCTGTTCCTCTCCTAATGCAAAGATAACTACAGTGCCCACATACTGTAAATACACTAATAAATGCTTCTGCTCTCTTTCGTACAGCTCAGATCAGGCACATTTTGACAGTGACAGGCAAGCTTACTCTGTCCAATGGTATTTTACTATTTTAATTTCTCCAAATGCTGTGGATTTTATTGTATTTTACCACTCAATGTGCAGAATTTCTACAATGAACAGATGCTCATTTAATAGATTCCCTTAGGAAGAGGAATCTGGGGAACCCTCTTCTGCCTGGTATTAGCTAAGCTACAGGACAAATCTGGGTTTTTTCCAATGATCTAACAACGGAATGTATAGTCAGAAACCTGCAAGAAGACTTCCTGAGCGGTAGGTGACATATTGGATTCCATCAGGATCGTTCACCAGCAACACTTTTGGTTTTCAATGGCCTTACTCCTTCCTTGTTAGCAATATAGTGTGAGCCTGAAGCAACATGCTACACAGTTCAGAAGGCAGCCAACTATCACTGCTTTACAAAACAATTCTGGTGCTGAATCAATATTTTCATGGCCCGCAGCTACTAGAAATGTCAGTATTCTTAGAGCTGCCAAAACACTGAAATGTCATTTTCAAATCAGGGCCTAGATGCTGATGATCTCCATTACACTTGTATAATTGGATGTCAGCAGAATCACTCAATATTTGCAGATGAAACTGCACAAAATACAGCCTCATCACCTTATTTATTTTCTACCTTGTCTCTTAAGCCTGTATTTTTAGAAGACCTAATTGTGAGGGCAGGTAAGAAAACAGAGACTTAACTCCTACTACGACGGCTCATAGGGCTTTTTAATTCTCTACTGACAGACCTGCTCGCAGGCTGTTAAAAGTTCTCCTGCAGCAATAGGTAGAAACATCAAGAGAGCAGATGCCTCAGCTGGTATGCTGACCAGATACTCCTCCCAGCAAACCCAGTGCTCCTTTTGCTCTTACTCCCTAGCTTTCATTCTGTCATTTCTTCTCTCCTTTCCCGCACTCTTAGCCATGTTTCTGGCAATCAGTTATTTTCCTGATAGGACTCCTGTGAGTTTCTGAAAGCTGATAATCCAGAGAACAAATCCTTTATTTAGGAGTTGACTTTTTACTCTATTGCAGAGTTTTTCTTCAGTTCATACCTTGTAAGGTGATTGCGCACACAGCTTTTAGAAACGCCCGCTGACTGTGCAGTTAGTAGCGGGGAACAGAGCTATAAGGTATCCAACGAAAATAAAAACAATAACCAGATAAATCTAAATGTAAGTAAGGCAAAGAAGGAACAAGTAATTCCTCCCGCCCCGCATGGCTACGCACCGTTATCTTAAGGAGTACTGGCAATGGAACGACGTGAGCCAGAACGGAGCTCGGCACAGAAGGCAGGCCAGACAGAGCTGCATCAAGCAAGCCAGCCCACAGTCTGCTGGCTCAGCAGATAACCAGCAACGAAGAGACTTCATTAATATTTTTGGTGTGTGACCACGCTCTTCAGCTTTAATTGGTGGCAAGTGAGCAACCAAAGAATGTTAACTGGAATTTTATTTATCTGTATACAGCAGATCAATATTCACTCAGCATGCAACAGCCCCTTGCATCTCCAAGGGATAAAATGTCAGTCAGCAGCATGCTTGTGTTGGTCGAATTTTTCTAGCTAAATTATTCACCTTCTCAAAAGGCGACCTGATAAAAGTCTACTTCTTCATAATTGTGCTGGTTTCGGCTGGGGTATAGTTCATTTTCCTCCCAGTAGCTCCTTTGGCACTATGTTTTGGATGTGTGCTGCAAACAGCTGTGATCATCCCAGGATGGTTTAGCTAGAGCTGAGCCGTGCTCACACAGACTCAAGGCCTTTCCTGTTTGACCCTAGCCCCAAAGGGAGCAGGCTGGGGGTGCCCGAGACGTCGGGTAGGGACAGAGTTGGGACAGCCGACCCCAGTTGACCCCAGGGATATTCCAAACCGTATGCTGTCAGGCTCAGCAATAAACTGGGGAGAAGGTTGGCCAGGGGGCTGCTGCCTGGGGACTGGCTGAGCACTGGTCAGTTGGTGCTGAGCAACTTTTTTCACTTGCATTGCTTGTCTTTCTTGGCTTTAATTTCTTTCTCTCTGTGATTTTCCTTTTCATTAACATTTATTACTATAATTTTATTTCCATTATTAAACTGTTCTTACCTCAACATGTTAGTTTTCATGGGGGTTTTTTGGGTTTTTTACCCTTTCAGTTCTCTTCCCCCCATCCTGGGGGAGAATGAGCAGGGGGCTGTGTGGGGCTTAGGTGATGGCTGGGGTTAAACCATGCCAGTGATGCATTCTAACAACTGCTGATTGTGTGACACCCGCAGTGAATGGAATTCAAATTCAGAGCAGGGCTCTAGGAAAATATTAAGTGGTACAAACAAGAGAGGGCTGGAAGAATTTTCTTCTCCACTTCAGATATTGCATTGGCTTCCCATGATATAAGGGGCACAAATTGAATTTAGGAGATGTAATAAGTGAGAAATTCTCCCGGACACTTCACACCGCAACGAATCCCAGCTCAGCAGTAGTGGCAATAGCAGCAGCCCCAGAACAGCACATAAGCACCAATTTCACGGCCAAACAGGAGAGACTGTGGAGCTGTGAAGTTCACTGATGAGTGCTCACTGAGGGCAGTCCTGTAGAGCAGCGGTGGAAGTTTCACAAGCACTCTCTTCAAGAGGGTACAAAAATCAGACTATCCATTTTGCCAGTAATAATCCTTGACTGCTGTCATTTTCAATGTCACAGAAAATTTAGATTTCACTCATCCCTTATCTGAAAGTTTAACTGTATAATTCAATGGTATACTCCAAAATGCAGAATCATATTTCTGGAAACAGAAATAGTTACAAACAGCATTTATACATGAAAGCATTTCAATGCTGAAGTATTACCATCTCGGTGGTTTAGCTTTCTTTTCACTGAGACAGAAATCTTCTGTGTTAGTATCAGTACTATCATTAATTTCACTGCTGAGGAGCATAATGCAGATGAAGATGCATAATTCATCTTATGAAGAGCCAATAAAGACACGCACCTGCAAAGTGCTATGAATATGACCATTAGTGTCAGTTTGACTTCCCATGAACACAAACCTGCAGTGTGCTCAGAACCACGACAGTCACAGTTGTGACTCAGCGTGTCAGCTAACAAAAGACAATTTGAGAAGATCAAAGGGGAAGATTCCTGGGAACAGAGCGAGATTAAATTGTGATCCGGGGAAGTTAAACATTTTGCATTTTTCTTCTATCTTTGTTGAAACAAACACTACAGCTAGAACAATTTCCTCCAAGAACTACCGGGTGTCAGCATGCGTTTTGAATGCTGAGATAAGCAGCACTGTGATTCTGCACAGCAAGCCTCCAAACGGGGCAGTATGGCAGGAAGCTACAGTTAACTGGCAGAAAACAAAAAAGGGGGTTATGATCATCATTAAAGTAGAAAGAATATGAGCAATGCAATAAAAGATGACATAAAAAGTGCAGCCGAGTAGTGCAAGATGTAAACAGGGTAAAGCATCAAATGAGAATCTGATGAGGCATAAAGACGGGGTTCATTTACGGGGAGCCATCGCAGACAGGATGCTCAGAGTTGCTGCATTTTCACACGGACTGGAAGAGGGTAATGCAGCTTTGAGAGCAGCTTGCAAGGATGCTGCAGTAATCCAGATGGGAAGTTATGAGAGCCTGTTTAAAAGTCCTAATGGTAGAGAATAGAAAAGGGTAAACAAATTTATAGTGCCCAGTTTTGAATGTGGCATATTTCTATTTTGATTCAAATGCTGATGAGTTTACCTTAACAAATACAGGGAGCAGAAAATTCCACTGCAGGGGAAAAAAAAAATCCTGGTGAACATGCATTAATGTCTAATAATTATTGTAAAAGTCAGGCAGATAAATACAAATAGTACATCAGCTGTAATTTATGTTAAATGCAGCTGGAAGTGCCACATGTGATATGCTTACATCCTCAAAAACAGAAAAGGGGAAATAAAACAGATGTTGCTGCTATAAAACATTAGGCAACATCAATGGCTCCACTTTTTTTCTTAAATAAAGTTTTAAAAAAGCCAGAGAAGTGAACAATGAGGACCTAAACCCATAAAATATTAACTGCCTCACTTAGTTGATTCAGTATATGACAGCCTTTCTTGCTGCAAATCTCACAGTTGCTGCTGTGTTAACTGATGGGAAAGGAGAGGAAGCAAAGGAATGGGTACTAGTGTGAAATGATGAGGCTTTGACATAAGTCATGGCAGAGATGAGGGACCCTAAAACCTATAATCTAGAAGCTTTCAGTAAATTTGGAGTTGCAGAGCTTAAGCCTCCAAGAACTTTCTCAGGTTATATAATCTAGGGGAGGGAAGCAGGACAGTTGAAGTCTTGACATGGGAGTTATTTGGGGAACGTATCTGAAGGCTTTTCAGAAAACATTCAGACCTTTGCTCACTGAAGAACTTCACCTGTCCCAAGAGGCTTCTCTGAAGGCTTTTGTAAATAAGATACTAGTTTTATCCCTGCCACCTGCCTGCTGATGGAATAATCGCAGAGCCAGCAAGTGCCCTTGCAGCGAGCTCTGAACTCCTTCTCTCTCCAGCCTAATGACACCCTGCCCATTTTATTCTCCCCAGACAAGGCTCATCTAGACAGAGCAAGAATTGCCAAGAGCAGCTCTGTAGTCAGTCAGTAAGAACTGCAAACAGAAGAGGAAATAAAGAGAAAATTCAGGGAAAGGCAGAACCTGCCACACAGCGTCTGGGTCACAGAGCAGCAAACTCTGAGCAGATGGATTCTTTGAAGGTAGGAGGGGGTTTTAATGAACTTTGAGGGATTTTTACCTTTTTTTCTAATCCCTTACAGCTGCTCTGATTACTGTTGTTTGGTCTTCCTTTATCTTGAGTTTCTCTTTGCAGACCAAAGGTTTCCTTGCTGCTCCGGTTTGCCTCACTGCACACCAACCTCCCACTACAGAGACAGAGCACAGAGCTGGGTACTGTGGGATGGAGGTTCTGCTCTTACCTTTCCCAAGGGCTATGGGGCAGGGGAAGTCCATAAATCCAGTTTTCCACTTCTGTGCTTCCCCACGCCTCAGAGTGCTTTAACAGAGGCCTCTGAATATTACTGCCTCATTTTTATCCCCACATATTCTCTCCCCTACACATTCTCCTTTCCCTGAACCCAAAACTACCAAAAAGCTTTGCAGCATGACATTTGCACCATTCAGCAGAATCTAGGAAAACTCACAGTAATTGCTGAGAAATTTTTCACTTCCCCCTGCTCCCCCAAATGTAACTCCTGTCTGCTGCCTGCACATCCTCCCTCCCTCCCTCCCCACCGAGCCGCTGCACTGCGATAATCATGCCGGTAACATTCCGATAGAGATCGAGCGATGCTGCCAGCTCTCTCTCAACTCTGACTTTCAACTTCACGTTTTACTTGGATGTACATTTTTCCTCTAATGAAAACTGCCTTTAGATAACCGTGGAACTACCGCAGATTTAGATAGGGAAGGAAGGAAGGAACCTAATCCACCAAACCATGGGCACAAGGGTGACGTTTTGCTAGCTGTTCACAGACACAGTTCACCTTGGAACATACAAATTAACCATCCAAATAAATTCCAGATGAAAAAGCATGTTGGCTAAAAGGACATCACTTAAATGACAGGCATTCCTGAGGGTTTGGTTGACATTGCACAATCCAGTTCACCTAATTCTGATGCTACTGAAGATAAATTCATCAAGTGGTGTGTTACCAGCCTGACCACCCATCTCACAACAGAGGTCTTTTAATCTTTATTTCAAAGCAATTTCCAGTTGTCATTCTTACCTGGAAAACGGTCAATAGAGATACATTTTATGTAGCTGCATCACTTCATTTCTGTCTGTGATAGATGGAAGGGGATGAAGAAATAGTCCCCATACTCATGTGACATGCAGCGAGCATTCTCCTCCAGCAGTAAGAGAGGCCCAAGGATGGGTACTCGGCTTTCCCCTCCATCTGCATGTGCCCACTGCTGCTGTCAGAGCCATTACCTTTTCATTGCCTAATGCACCTGTCAGAGGTGAACTGAAAGCATTTCTAGGGGACAAGACATAACATTAAGACACGCCTAGAAGTAAGAACAACACTTATCAGCAAAGTTTAGAGTAGCCCAGGTACTCTACTAAATAAATAAATAACAAAAACAAACCAAAAAACCGCACCACAATAAAATAACCACCACAGACAAACAAACACAACCACACACGCACCAAAAAGACCAAAAACCAAAACCCAAAACAAAACCAACCAAACCCCAAAAAACTATGTTAAAACTGTCAAGATCAAGACTTGCAATGACTTTACACTCCACTGCCTACAGAAAGCAGCCATGAAATTAAATATTAGGTAATTTCTGAATAGTTACACAAGAGAGCAAACCGAAATGTTTTTAAGATTCTTCCAATTGAATGTTTTGTTTGATTTCTGGGTTATGGTGTCTTTTTGTAATACTCGAAGAACACTGCTAGAACTGTTCATACCTCAAAAAACCCACCCCAGCCTCTTGAAAAGCAGAGCACAGACAACACGTCAGTGCTATCAGCCTTTCCAATGCTGGATTCATAGTGTAACAAAACAAGTCCTGTCCTGCACATACACACACAGTCAAAATCTGAGTATCTGCAAGACTAATACCGAATAAGCCAGAGGCCTCCCGAGCTGTACAGCTTGGCTATGACACAGCTGAACACAGACAGACAGGAACACATATCCTCAAGTATGAAGACAAACCCTGGGGTTTGCCTTCATCATACCCGACTTCATTAACCTGACAGGGAACTTTCTGGCTCTTTTTGGTTTTACCTTAAGTCTTGCTTTATCCTGAAACACTCAGAGAAGAGGAAGCAGTTGGGTTTGATTACTAAGAACATCAAAGTAAGGGTAGAACTCCTTAGCTTTCACAAAAGCTGTGTGTGGATTCCCAGAACCGCTGCTCTCCTCTCCACTCCTCTGTATTTTAACAACACAGGCATCGGTGACTCTGGAAGAGCTCACTGCCAACAAAGTGCCTGAACATGCAAATATCTGTAAACAGCTCTACTGACTTCCATGGGACTGCTTGTCTGAGAAGTGATTCTACAGCCCTCACTACGAGGAAAAAGTCATCAATATCCTCTGTTTCTTCTGTAAGTTGTCACAGATGTTCAACACACCAACAGTCCCAACCTCAGGTACATAACTCAAGCTCAAGGTGAGATACAGCACCTTATCGCTGCCATGGTCGTCTCCAGGACTTAACAGAGAATTGCAGGTTCCCTTGTAATCTGCAATCAAGTGCTATAGAATTGTATTCATCCATCTCATGCTGCTTTTATTGGTATGAATACTTATAAAGTGTCAGTACACTTAGAGCAAATCTATCCCTAAATGAAGAAACATATCAGTTTATGCTTCAAAGCACAGCCTGTGTCCTCTGATTCACTGCCTGCTCTCCCTTTGCTATCATATAACAGCAGAAACTTGGCTTCTAAATCAACTGCTGAAACAATCATGGCCTCGTGTAGCAGCGAGAGGCTGAGGGAACCAGTTCTCCCCCTAGAAATCCAGTCAATTAAATTCTGCCCGGAAGGGATTCAATCTAATATCAAAGATGCTGCCAAAAGGGTAAGTTCCCTGGAGCACAGGGTTAATGATTAAGAGCATGTCAGACTGGCCTGAAGCAGTAGAAATGAAGCCACACCAAAATAAATAAATAAATACATACATAGAGGAGTTACCAAAATAAATACCTGCAGTAATTAAAAATAAATAATAAATTGTCACGGAGACATACTGCAGTAGTTGGCACCCCTTTAAGGGATAGTCACATTTTCCTGACATCTCACCTTAATACCTAAATATTTTATTTCCCAAGATCACCGAAACATAAACACCAAAGAGTCTGTTAATACCCACAAAAAAAACCCCAAGTATAAGTCAATCATTTCTGAAAGCGACTGCAGTTCCTGCTAGGAGCAGGTGAAGAAGTTTTTTACACTGAAAATGGAGACTGAAGGTTGGATGTCTTCTTTTCAGAGTGTAATTCATACTTACATACACATTGTCACCAGTATTAAAACACAAGAACACTCAAAGTCTCCAGCACATATATCTCTGACATCACAGTGAACTAGAGGTGGCTCATGGTATGAAGATTAAGATTTTCTAACTCGATCCTCCAGATCCAATCAGCACAACTAGCTGCACTGAAGTAATTCTGTTTTTTTTAAAATTATTATTCCTGAATCAGGTTGCAGTTTATCTCAGTGCAAGACAGGCTTCTTTATTATTATTATTATTATTTTATTTTACAACTGGTTTTTTTACATTCTTTTAATGTGCAAAAATTCATAAAACATGTCTTTGATGAAAGCCACTAACTGACAACAACTGTTGGATACTGTTTTGTTGCTCTCGTGCTGCTTCTGAGGTTACTTTTAAGGCAAACCTTTCTGTCTGCCTAGAAGGGTTGAAAATTACAATGAATAAGTTGACAAATACAGCTAGGATGTAAATTAACCCTGTCTTGGATGGCTCCTGAGCCATATCTAGAAACAGTACTGCTCAGACACGCTGCAGCCGAGAGGGAATCTTTAGAAGGTATCTCTGTGAGCATCATGATCACTGAGCACACATCCGAAGAGGCAGGAAACATACTGTTGTCATTCAGATTCTGGACAAGAGCTCACTACGAACCTTTCTCAGTCTTTAGTTCTTCATCTAAAAGAGGGAATAAAGATATTTTTGCCAGGAATAGTGAAATCTGCATCCCCCAGTGGGGATTTGGGAACATCAGTCCTCTGAAGCAGAAATATAAAACTGCTACTGGAGCAAGCTTTATCTCTCTTTATCCATCAACTCAGTGCTTAAAGCACGTTCTCCAGTTATGGAAGACTCCTCCTGGCCTCTCTTCTTTTCTGAAGAGATATTATTCTCCCTCTTATTAAAGCACCAGATGCTACCATACTAAGCAATGCATTTTGCAGCCACTGGCCGTGTTCTGATGTTAATAAATGAAAAAATAATTTATTCTAAAAAAAAAACAAACCTTACCCACAGAAAATTTCTTTGTCAGTCTTGACAATACACATGAAGAAGAGTCTTTATTGATCAATCGACAATATTTTGCCTTGCTGTCTCTCCCTTTATGCAAAAGGAAACACTTCTACCTAGAAACAATGAGAGCTTGTCATCCTCAAACAGACACACACACCCCACACACCTCCAGTTAGGACATCCTCAGAGAGCACAATAGTTCAGCATCTCTGCCAGAACAATTTCAGCCTGTCCCTTTTCCATTTCTTCCAAGCTCAGCTGCCCAATTAAGAGTTCACTGGTTTTGTTCCCCAAAACCAGAACACGCTCCTTCTTTCCTATTTCGCGTGCACTGCTTCATCAGGTATTTTGGTAAGGACAGTTTACCCAGTAGTTCAAAAACCATGAAAAGCTTTGAGAGGATATTTTGAGTTATCGTAATAATCCCTAACTGATACCTCAAGGAGCAGGAAGAACACGCTGCGCGTGTGGTTGATGCCTGCTGCAGCAACACCAGCAACAGCCAGATGAACCCGAAGAGGCTGAACTACTTCCTTGGAAGACAAAGAAAAGAACAAGTGACCTTTTTAACAGCGACATTTAATGATTATATACATGCACTGTATCATTTCTTTATATGTATTTTAACTTTTTTTCTAAAACTTCTGCAGCATAACCTTTAAACACATTCAGATAAAAAAACCCCAGAAACCCAGGGTCATGTTATGAAGTAGGAAATAGCCGTGCTCCTGTTAGCTTCATTATAACTGAATTATCTTCCCCTTTACAAGCTGCACCTAATAAGTTAATTAAGTGGAGATAGCTTCCAGGATCATTAATAGATTGTGTTAAAGTCATCAAAAGGAAAACCCTCTAGAGTTGGGCAGGTTTACGTTCACAACTACAAAATATGTGGGCATTTTGCCAAATGAGTTCTACCACCTTTTCACGGGAACCTTGAGTATTTTTGCTTTGTCAAAAAGTATTTACATATTTATAATGAGACCTACACAACAGCCTTGCTTGAGGAACTCCCTGTGCTACAGTTTGTAGCAAGCTAGTTGCTTATGTCACTCATGTAGTCTCTGTAATCTCAGCATTTTAGCCACCCAGGACCGGGGAGTGCTTTTATGCCCACCTTACAGCCAGGAGCTAAGACACAGAAAAGATTCAAAGAAGCTTCCAGTAGTAAAATCAATGCCCTGAACCCAGTGTCTCTGCAAGTTACAAATAGAGACAACATTTCACAAAAGATATTTGGAAAACAAATGTCTATCAGCTAAGCAGCAGTTAAAAACAAAACCTTGTTGACAAAGGACAGGACTTAGTAATTGCTCTTGCTTTCCAACACACAGCCCAAGCTGGATCCCGTGACATAAACAAGAAAGCAAGTGCTGAGTCTTTAGATACTTCGAGAGAATGTCTGATGCTAGAATAAATGAATTCCATGCTGTTAAGGTGAGTAATAAGACTGATGAGCAAGGCGTAAGAAAGTAGAAGTCAAAACAGCAACAGAACAATCAAGTAGACAGATACTCGTTACCGTGGCAACTGAACAGCAGATGCTAGAAAGCATAGATGCTAGAAAGAGCCTCTGAGAAATTAGAAGGAGAAACACAAAAAACTACAACCAACACAGTTTTGGCTAGTCTAGACTTAAAAAGGAGTCCTATTCCATATCTCTTAGTAAGGTGATTACACACAGACCACAGGACTCTATATTACCTGGTGCCTAGATTCTTCAGGAGCACCCACAGCACAGGGAAGTCATGTTCAAGTTTGGTAATGAAGGCATGGTATGAGTGAAGATGGCAAAAGGAAGTCTGGGTTATCAATTAAGACTGATCATTGAAAAGTCATTGCTGTATCCCATTTAATAAAGCTGTCTCCCTGGCTCTGTAACGGGTTCTGGATGCTAGCAAATACTACTCTTAGCTTCTGATATCTTAGTGCCACATTAACTCCCAAGTGATAATCCAGATAAGTCATGCAAAATCTGTATTTAGTGTACATGTTATGTGGAAGATTAAGGCCACAACCAACTTTTTACTCTTTGTAACAAGCTGGACAGGTTCTACAGACAGCGTTTGATGCTTCTATGAAGTGTCAGCAGGGAGAAAAGGTGCTGATCATCTTACTAGGACGTGGCAACCTACATCACCTCAAGTAACTTCCACACCCAGCTTATTAGGCACTCCAGTTTTTGCACCTCAGGTCAGCTAGATATTTTAGCTTTCTGCAGGCAGTCAGACAAGCAGAACTTTTATTACTGAGCCAGACTTTGACGACAGAGCAAGGGAAGCAGCCAAGGGTCCTTAAATATCCAACTCAGAAGGAGCACCAGGAAGTAAATGTTTGCAGTCATACTAAAAGCTCATTCCTTTACAAAAATTTCTAGGGGAAGGAGATGTACCAGAAATACTGGCTGAAATAGTAACCCTTCAGCCTTAAGGTCAAAAGGGAAAACTGTTCCAGTAAACTCAGTGAAAACAGATCTGATGGATCCAAATGAAAGAAAAAAGACAAGGAAAAAAAAAAAAGGAAGAAGTTGGTGGTGTTTATACAGTGGGCAAAGGAAATACAACCTTTGAAGAGAAGTGACAAAGTTACAGAGGCAAGTGAAATAGCAGAAAGATAAATTACCTCATGAAGCCAGATTCACTCTTGTGCAATAAGTCAGCAGCAGGACAAAAATGACTGGAAATCATGGCAGGTTTTAATAGATCGAAAAAAAGGATGAACAATCTGATCCAACAGCTATGCCTTCTCCCTCTACAAAAAAAAAAATCCACAATGAAACCAAGCAAAACAACTTCAGAGAAAAGTGTTAGCATTGGAAATTACAATCTAGTAACTCTTCTAAGCATTTTAGACGATGATGCTTTTGACAGGGGGTTAGAGGGGCTCGTTACAAACTGGCAAAGCAGATTACAATCTCACTTGACAAATTAGAAACATGAAAAAAGGAGCAGAATAAGAAAGTTCATCATGAGCACTGATGGAAGAGAGCTCACTGGCCTCAGTTCTCTAAAACCAAAATACATGTATTTTGATTGACTTAGTCTGGCTTTACAGTGCTTAGCTGAATGCAGTATTAGGACCAGTTATTGTCAAGTTGAAAGGAAACAGATGACTTAAACATCAGTAGCACAGGAATTTGCTGTTGTTGAGGACTATAAATACCAGAAAACTTTCTGTGATGATACACACTACTGAAACTCTGAACACAAATCATTAAGGAGATTGTTTAATAACAGGATATGGTCATATGAGCTCTGTTTTATCACTATACTCTACAGTATTATTTTATGTGTAAAGCCTAAGAGTACTCCTAAGCAAACATGGCCAGGGCACAGGATTCAGGAGACTTCCTTTTTTAACTCTGTCACAAGCTCATTTTCATTTCACCTCCATTTCCCTTTACATATATTTGACCACAGCCAGACCCATCCCTCTGGACATATCACAGGCATGTCCCGCCCTATTCACAGCCCCTCTGCCCAGCACAACCAAAGATTCAAAGGCATTATCAGCAGAAGTCATGCTATAGGGTGGTAGATGTCACTGCCCTCACACTAACTTTCTGGGGCATTTCCCAAGTACACGAGATGTTGGTAATCCTCTCAGGAAGCTGTACAAGACCAGGATCAAGATTTCACTTCTTGCCTCCATGATAACCCTTTTTTACACCCTTCTTAAGAAAAAAATATCAAAATTCTCTTTTTATATGTTATTAGTATCTTTAAACTGCCTCCTCTTTTTGCAAAACTTGCAAAGCAGAAGACAGACTCTAGTTCAATGCTGATCAGACCCATGGTATGACAGGATTTAAATAAAAACAGCTCCTTCCAGCTTCATTTGAAAATATGACAAAGCCTGTTTATCAAGTACAACAAACCCATCTATCACCTTCTAACTGGAAGCCTTTTTTTGCCAGCATGCCTGGTGCTTCACTAATCTGTACACAACTTAATAGGGAAGTTAATAAATTATACAAGAGAACTAATTATACCTATTTGTCAAAGGATGAGATAGTTAAACTGAGGATTTAAATCACAAGAAATGAACATTTTATCCTAATTAGTTTGACCTAACCTTGGGGGGACAAGAGAAAAGAGGCAGAAATTTTTCTGAGTGATCTGTGAGTGGTAAGAGCTATTATCATACAGTCAATACAACGCTGAGAGGAGCACTGTTTCATGAAACACAAACTTGTTCAAATCTTAGCATACCATCCTGACAGCAGTCTCTCCTGCTGTCCTGCCTGGGTTTGGTAAAAGTCCATGAAAGGGAAATGATAACATTAAGCCACTTAATCCACCTCCCTTGTCTTGTTACTCTAGAGTTTTTTGTACCTGTACAGGTAGTGATAATCTACCCTGGCATCTTCCATACAGCCTACAGAAATGCTAAGAGAAGAGAAAAGGAAGCGTATTACAGTATTCATTTAAAACCAAAACAAAAAAAAAAACAACCAACCAACAAAAACAAAAATAACCCCAACAACAAAGCAGGCTTATTCTAGGGGACAAAATTATTTTCTCTAAGCATATGGAAGACAGGTCTAGTAAAGAAAGAATACCTCAAACAGATAGTTACCACTGGAATCCAAAATAAAGAAGATAAAGTACAGAATGTGTGATGATCCACTCAACACTCTTCCCTGCATTTGGCTTCACCTGCTGGCTGCTGTGCCCATCTCAGTACAGAATTCGCTCTCTTCAGGTTGCATCACCTTATGTTTCTCCCTGCTCCTCTGCTGAAGAGGAAAATTCCATCAAATAAGTCTGACAAAATCTGCATAAAATGACCTTCTCAGTAGATAGATTTTCCCAATACAGTTCATATTTAGGTGAACTCTCTTCACCACAGCTTTACAGCATGGATACTGCATACTAAGTGACCAATTTAAAGAGGCTAATACTGCTTTCAAGATGAACTCTGAGCTTTTAAGTTAGTATGTGACATCAATGGCTCTCTAGTTAAGCATCTTGAAGAAACTAAAAGCAACAGTAATACTCCACACTCCAAAATGAACCTACAATTAAACATTCTAATAACAGGATAGGCTAGCACCACAGCTACTGTTAACTTGTATTACATGTGTATGACACAGCACTGTCTTAGAACGAAGCATCTTTTGAGCCCATCCTAATTCCTATTATATACAATATTGATCTAAGCTTCAGAATCCTAAGCCTGTGTTCTACAGGAAATCTTGGTATACTTCTTGTGAAAACTATGTCTGAAAAGCTGTACTCGCGCTGCGTAAGGAGAGCCTGACTGTCAGCAATGCCAAATGCAAAGTGGTGGGACGTGTTTGTTGACGTAAGCTTCCAGCCTTATCCTAGGGACTGTTTCTCCCAGCTTTGCAGGGAGCAGCACTCCAGGGGAGCAGCCCAGTGGCATCAGGGGAGCTATTTGCTGTGTGTGCTGGTCCATAGGAGCAGGCACAGCACAACTGCATTCTGACACACGACCTACAACAGCGTTTCCACGCCTGCCTCACACAACCACCAGTCCCAGCAGAAGTGTTTGTCCGATACAGTGAAGCCCAAGGGCCTGACTCTCTGAAGCAAACATAGATCTGAAGGCAGTGGAGGGTTGAAGGAGAAAGTAAAGGTTAGGTTTAACCACGCCAGAGTTCTTCAATACATGTGACTGGATAAATCTTTCCTCCTGTAAGAGAAGGGTATGAAGACTGAAAGAGACCCTAAACTGGACCTGCTGCTGGTGAGCGGGCCATTGTATTCTTACACAGGATATACTGGGCTAACTTTACAAGTCCTGCCCTCTGTTTCCTTACAAAACACACATTTTTATCCCTGTAACCTGCTTTTTATTACAACCAAGATGGAGAAAAACATTTTCTTCATGCAGAAACTGAATTCCCAGATTTGCACACAATTTTAATTGCATCTGCTTTGTCTTGGAGCTTCGAACAAACAAAATCCCCATCTCACAGACTCACTTGGGTTTTGAATCGCATCCATGGGGAGAAGTTTCACTAACATTAGCGGATTTTGGCTGGGTTTAACAGATTCCAAGCCATATCTTTCTCAGCAAATCTTACTTCTTCCTAACTTTCTGAATTATATTCCTCAATGCAAGAAGAGCCCCAGGAGGAACAGAGTATATTTGCTCTCCCTCTGAATTTTGCAAATGCCAGGGGAACCCAGTCGAGGTACATTAAAATACATCGTCTTCGATATAACCTTTATCTCACACATTCTTAAGAAAATAACACCACAATTCCTACTTTCATCAGTTAATAACAATTTTGATTGGAGAGATGCTTGCAACTTCTACTGTGCTATTCTTCCTTATTCTTTCTGAACTATTAATATTCAGTAACAAAACATACAGAACACCGTACAATTTCTCGGTCATCACAATCAGCAAGAGGCAGAGGCTAAAATACAAGATCAAAGAATGAGGAGAGAATTACGGTGGTGAAATCACCACAGAATTGCTGAGTACATCTTCCTGCAGTGAACACATTCCACAGGTACAGAAGACAGACCAGTGGCACCTAGGTCATCTTCAGGATAAGTTTTAAGATTTCTGACAATGGAGAGTCTTCAGCTTTGAGGAGCTTCTGTGACCTTCTCACTTCAGTAACAGATCACGCTCTTCCTGAGACAACATGCTGTGTATTTTCATATTTATTACATCCATCTTTGGGTTTTTAGGCTAACCAACTCTAGTTCCTCTTTATTCCCTCCGCCTTTCTCAGCAACATTTTCTGGACCCGTAGTTTTAATTCTGAGGTCTCTCTTCAGTGAGACAACAGTTGGAAACAGTTTTCTAACAGAGGCCTCAGCAATGCCGAGTAAGTCAGCAAGATTAGTTCCCAGGCATGTGTTACAGGCATGTTAATGTGGTGTCAGCTACCATCTTAGCATTATATTAATGCCTACATTAATGCTATTAGTTGTGATTCTCCAAATCCTAAATCTCTTCACACAGAAACACCATTTAGTCAAATGTTTCCATGCTGCGTTTATGCAGCTGGTTCATCTTGTTGAAGAGTGCTACCCTGCTCTTCTCCCCGCTCAACTCCATATCCCAAGATCATTTTGAGTGCTGTACCTGTCTCCCCCTGCTCTCGTGCTCCCTCTCACTCCAGCAGGACTGGCAGAGTCAGAAAGTACCCTGCATTCTACTGGCCACCTCATTACTAAAAACCCTGATTAACGCCACATAGGATATCGACAAGGCCTCCTTGATTTGTTCCTGTGTTCTGACAGTTGGTCAGTGACACACATTCTTTGAAGATTTTTTCCTGACTAATTCTATAGCCACCAGTCAGCAGACTCCTCTAGACCACTTTTCCTCATCCAATTTAAGGGAACATTACATGAATACAGTGCAAGAAACTTCAGTCAAGTCAAGGTATATAACATCTACTGCTTCCCTGCAAACCACCTGACCTGTAACACTGCCTTACGAGGAAATGAAATGAGTTTGTCATGATTTGTCCTTGAGAAACCCTTTTACTCTGTAACCGATCTTGGGAACTGGCAGGGGCTCGTGTGATGCCTATCCAATTATTCCTTGCTATATTTAATCCAAACAGACTGGTCTTTATTTACCCAGCTCATCCCTGCCTACCCCCTCCTGAAGTACTATGTTTATTTTTCCCCAGCTATGATTTTCTTCCCTACACAGCCACTCCTTTAAATGCCCTAGGATTCATCTCACCAGGTTCAGCTTCCCTGAAAAACATTTAAGAACTACTCTTAAGGTCAGAAATCTTCTGCACCAGTTTCTTCATGGACATAAGTCCCTCAGTACAGAAGACAGTTCTCTTAAACAGATAAAAAATGTTTTCAAAATACATAAAGCCTAAAAGAAAACAGAGAGAGACAGTTACTCTTTCTATTCAGCAGGCGTTAAGATCAAGAGAAGCAGTGATTTCTACCAATAAAATTGTATCATTTTCAAGCCATTGAGAGCTTAACTGTATACCCGGGTCTGGGGATGTTTTCTGAAGTGCATTTCTAGGTCTCCCTCCCACCATATTTCACCTGTATTGTTCCATTTGTGGAAACTAGATCGTAATAGTAAAGAATGAGAATGAGCAAAAAAGAAAAGGGAGCAAAAAGAAACTTGAGAGGCAACACAGCACATGGAGGGCAGTAGAGTTAAGTCAGATGACTGGTTTCATTCTTCACTACCCTACAGCAGGACCTGAGGCAGCCACTTCAGTGACTTGGGAACATGAATTCATTTCCAGCTATCTCACAGAATCAGAGAATGACTGAGGTTGGCAGGGAGTTATCTTGTCCAGCCACCCCCACTCAAACACGGCCATGTAGAACTGGCAGCCCACCCTCCCTTCAGCTATTTACACACACAAATGACATTTCCCCCAGACCACCTTCTCTTCTCCAGGTAGAACAGGCCCAGCTCTCAGTGTTTCCTCATAGCAGATACGCTCCAGACCCTTAATCATCTCGGTGGCCCTTTGCCAGACAGACTCTCTCCAGTACTTCCTTAACTCTCCTGTACTGGGCAGCCCAGAATGGGACACAGTACTCCGGGTGGGGTGTCACCAATGCCAAGTAGAGGGGAAGGATCAGCTTCCTCCACCTGCTGGCACCAGTGCTTCCGCTGCAGCCCAGGATGGCCCACCTTTGCCACAACAGCACATCGATGGCTCATGTTCTTTTCTGTGTCCCCCAGTATGTCCAGGGCTGCTTCTGCAAAGCTACTTTCCAGCCTATGAGTCCCCAGCATGTACTGGTGTATGGGTTACTCTGCCCCAGGTACAGAGCTTTGCACTTCTTGCTGAACTTGATGAGGTTCTTCTCAGCCCATTTCCATAGCCTGCTGAAGTCCCTCTGGATGAGAGCATCATCCTCTGCTCTATCAGCCACTTCTCCCAGTTCTCCAGCTGCTCCCCATTTCATCTATTCAAAGCACACCTTGTAAGAACAGGGCAAGTTTTTCCTCTCACTGTGTGTTTGGGTAAATGCATGTATTTTGCATATCTACTATGTACCTATACATTATGTCTTGTTAAACAAGACCTAAGGTGAAAAGCAATTTAGGCATACAAGCCAAGAGGTGACTTCAGAGTACACAACTGAACTAACAGGCAATAATATCAGTCAATTAAGTACCAGACAACATATGTTTACTTTCTTCTTTTATTATTTTTGAGAATACCTTGTTCTAGAAGGAACAAGCCTCATCAGAACAAAGCACACTTTTGACAAACTATCACCTTCTGTAACTACTGCAGTTCCTGCTTACTGGATTACACATGGACACTGTGATAAAGAATTAATTCTTACCAAATCCCTGCTACCAAATCCCTAGAGACAGAGACATTTCCTCCAGGGAGCCACACACTATTTGCCCTGCGCACTTGTCCTTCCCATCTTATTTTATTGTTCATGGCAGTCCTATAGATGCCAGAGCAAATGGCTCAGCCAGCCCTCACACAGTAATCGTCGATTGATTACAAAATCATGACTCTTGAGTCTTTTGTTGCCAAAGATGCTGTGGTTGGAATATCAGTTTTCAGCTTAGGTCAGCTTAAAGGTGCTTAAACAATTACATTCATCCTAATGGAAACAGTCCTGAAGTATCTGCATTAAGGACATCATGATATCAGAGAGTAAACACCAAGCCACATAAGATAAATACAGCTATTACAATTAATGACACTAAATTGTCTGTGCCAGCAGAAGGGGTAAGTGTCAAAGATCTGAGGCAGTTAACACTGTATCTAGCAGAATGCCTGTATAATCAATAAGCATAGAGACTTGCTTCGAAATCAGAAAAGAGAGGCGTTTTCTTGGGTTTTTTGTTTTGTTTTACGTATCCGCTATATAACAACTCCTTTAAGAACATTTACAATTAAGGACCATACTTGTTTAATAGCTAAAAGAGACAAAAACAGCATTAAAAAAAAAAAAAGGACTGTAAATTAAATTTCACTTCCATTTTCAAGGGGGCAATAATCTTTCTTCTCAGAACACTTCATCTGTCCCATATAAAATATTCCACTTGACCTTGAAGTATCCCTCCAAAGGAGAATATTTAATTTTTGATCTTTTCATAGAAACACAAAGGAAACCAACACTCCCCCTCATCTAACTACTGCAAGGTATGACAACCTCATTTTTTTCCTCATTTTCTTTTTCCAGAAGTAGGCCACTCACCCATTATCACAAGATCCAACCCCCATACCCTCATCTCTACAACTGCTACAGGAGAGACAGTTGGCAATGGGGATTCTTAATGTTTGCTGAGGTTATTATAGATTGCGTAAATGATGTAACAATGATTTTCTGTTGCCAAACGTAGAACTAGTTACCTCAGCCTTCTGGTGACGTGTTCTCCTCACTCGACTCTGCCACTCCAGCAAATGGGTCCATCTTTATTAAGAGAAGAATAGTTCCCCAGAGACCAGCAATGCCCCACCTAAAATTTCTGCAATATGCCTGTCACTGAACAGGAATTTGAGTCAAAGTTTTCCACTGCTGAACTATTTTCTTGCTAGCAGTGTAAAAATACTGCGATTGAATGCAGCCTAGGCTGGAGAGCAAAGCAGTGGCAGAGTAGCAAACCTACTCAAGGCTCTTTCCACCCAGGTTTTGCTACAAAAATTCTACAGTGCTACTTACAAAGCATGCTGTAAACCCTTGTCAAAGTACCTGACTGCTTTTAAACAACATAGCATTGAGAGGAAGGAAACAATGACCAAAAACTACTGCTGAGCAACCCAGATCTCAAGGCCAAGACTAGAGATGTTGTAAGAGGTGAAACGCTCTGAGACTCAACAGCCACAGACTAAGAATGGGTGAGAAAGACAAATCTTTGTTAACTGTAAAGACAGCACAGCAAATCAGTAAACAGAGTAATAAATAGCTTGCCTGCATCTTGCATGACTTTCACATCAAAGACATAAAAGAGGGATAAAAATATAGAGCTAATTTTGTCCTCCAAGTGAACTGGAACACCGTACTTCACTGGGGCTTGTTTCTCAAACTCCTACTTCTGCAGACAAGACTAAACAACAGGTAAAAACGATTGAGCCATTTTATTAAAGTTCTGTTTTTACAGTCTACTTTCTCTATTAACTTGCTGGTAATTAATTACTTCCTTTAAGCTTAATTACAACCAGCTAAAGAAATGTCTGTAAACAAAGCTTGGTCAATTTGAGGTAATGGGTAGTTGAAACTTAATGAGATTTCTACTCACCTAGGCTGAGCAGGCTGCATATAAATGTGTTCAATATTACAGTATGAGGTTCCAGAGGAACCCTGAAAATTAACTGTGGAATTGGTACCCATAACAATCTATAAATTTCTATTTGTTTAGGCTGACAGAGCAAACAATATTCTTGCAACAGACTTCTTACAGAAATTTGCAGTAGTTCTGTGATCAGGTCACAAAATTGTTCTAGAAATACTTCCTCAAATAAAACAGAAAAATCTGGGCTCACCTAAGGTGAGGTTTCACTGCAGATTACCAGAAAGTCATACTGGTTAAGCAAACAAAGTATACCTAAAAAATAAAAAGAAGACACCATTTTTTTCCTTATAAGAAAGAGGAGGGAAAGTGATGGGCATCTGTTAGGAAATAGGCTGGGGTCTGCAGTGACAGCCACTCTCTATGGAAGCACATTTCCATCAGCTTCCTGCTGTTTGAGATCCAGCTCCAACACTCTGGATTTCCTTCTCCATCTGAATCCAGAAACACAAGCATAGCAGCAAGAAACACAGAAAATCTAAACAATACTGGAAAGACTGAAGCACTACCACAATAATCAGCATGAAACGCATTTCTGAAGGTTCCCTGTCAGATGTCTCCTCCTCACACCATTCTTCAGCTGTACATTAGATGACATTGAGTAACTATACAAGGTATAAATCAACTTACCAGTTCCTATTGAGGAGACAACCGTAGTCCCACCGATGGGGCAGCTCTGTCTCCTCGTTCCCTGGCTATTCCTTTCTCTGTTCACTCTCTACCACTTTTCTGAGTTGCTCTGGCCAATGATACTAGTAACTCACACTATTTATTACTATTTACCACTTAGCTTTGTTCTCTTTTTTAGCAATAAAAATACTGCTCTCCCAGTAGCTCTGAGTCCACGTGTACCATTTCAACTTTCCCTTTGGACAAGTTTAATACGCTTTAAAATCACATGGCAAAACCAGATCTTTCACTGTAACCTACCTAATTACTTTCTGGTACAGAAACACAGTTTCAGTCTTCCTCAAATCCACACATATCCTTAAGCAATCCAGCTAAACAGAATGAATCTCAGTTTGAGAACTGCAGGCACGGTTCTTTGTTAATCCCCAGTGTCAGCTCGTAAGTAGTCAGCCTGTCCAGTAAAACCTGTATTGGTCCAACAATTCTTTGTCAACACCGACAGCCACAGGCACTGTTGCTTGACAAAGCACACAGTACAAATTGAATGTCTGCTGATCGGTTTCCAGTTATCACATCCATTTTCTTCCCTAGAACATACATAGTTAAATCCTGAGAAATTATTTCATTTATAGCATTGTAATGATCCGACCTTTGTGGGGTGATACTTTATGTGGCAGCATTGTGTTTCAACATTCCAAATCACACATTTCCTATTAGTCAATAAGTCAATGGATTACTAATATCTTTTTGATGTTGTGTAAACATTAATGCCTCTATTACAAGGAAACCAAACACTTGGCTGTTGAAGAGCCTACCCATCAGTGACAAAGTCAATGTAGGCCAGTATCAGAGAGAGATGATTACAGAGAAAAAAATGAGCGCAGGAAGATAATACACATAGCATGCCTGGAGCTTCTGCATTCCCCCATAGCCTGCTCCAACAGCACTCATTATATTCCCAGTTCCCAGTATGCTGGGGCAATTCAGAACACAGCATGTCCCCACCACTAATAGGGCTCTGGAGCACAGGTCGTCTGATGGGGCAGCTATCTCAGCTTAGGTTTTCCCCCATGAAGAGCTGCATCCTTCTAATGGTTCCTTCACACACACACACACACACACACACACACACACAATTAATTATTACCAGCTCCAGTTGACCTAAGATTGCACCATCAAATGCCCTGCATTAAAGGTTCCTGTTGATGTCAGTCTGCTCACCAGAACTGTCTTCCTAAGAACATAAACAGCTTCTGATTTCAAAACTTACTAAACAACGCAACAATTTCATCTTTAGATGTTAAGATACTCTTTCACGGATCATGACTCTGTTTCATTTTGAGTCTTGGCACATTTCCTCAAATTCACCTTTGCTGACAAGTTATTGTAACTACTTAGTAGCAGAAGTTTTTCAAACAGTACATTTCTAACTGTCTTCTTGTTTACACCCTGTGAGAACACTTTAAGGTTATTTTTCAATTGTTATGATCTACTGTTTCATGTGTGTCAGACAGATTTCATGAGTCCCTTTGGAACTTTGTTTGTCTTCTATCATCAAAAGCACACACTGCTTTTTTTATATATATATATATATGCATGAAATCTTTCATCCCCCCCCCAAAGTTTCTAATTGTCAGCACTGCAAATTCAGAAGTGGCTTGCAAAACAATATCATAGTCTTAATTTTAAAACTACAGCAAAGGTTTCATAGAGGATTATACATACAAATAGGTATGGTAAGTCGGATAGAGTTACAGGGATAAATTAAGGTAATTCAGAACATAAGCCTTCTGCTCATCTTGCTTGAAAACCTGCCTGCACATATGCCTCCGCAGACACATCTTCCTCCATGCACATACCTTTCTTTGTTCTAGAAGTCACAGATAAAAATCAAGAGAAAAGAAGAGATCTTCTGGTATGTCTATATGTCTAACTTCAATTTAGTGCAGCAAATCCACAGAAATCCACATTAGCTTAAAGCAAACCAGTTCATGCAGGGAAACAGTCTAGGAGTAGCAAGATGGTAATGAAGGACAAATTAGCTCCTCAAGACTTCTAGACTGCTACATTAAAAAATTACTTCTGGTACCCAGCAAACCTCTTTAAAGTTAACTTGGATGCAGTTTACAATATATACATTTTGATAGTTTCTCTGTCATCGGTTATTTCTGAAACCTATATATAAATGTTTTGGTTGGGTTTTTTTTCCCCACTGCCATAACACCTTTCATTCCCAAAGGATTGTTACATTAATTTGCACGTAAAAAAAGGCCCCGAAAGCAAAACATGTTAACGTGATCCTGTAACTGTACAACATTAAGCACTGAAACAAGAGTCATGATTTTATAATACAAAGATTTTTGCCTCCTTAGTATCATGGCAACATCTATGCTTAAAAGTCTTTGTCACCTTTTGTTAAAGATACGGGGAAAAAAGGAAAACATTCAAAGCCTTGAAAATGTAAAAGAATAAATGAAGCTTTCTTCTTTAAAAACCCCATTTATTTCCATGCCTTTTAGCTAAAGGACATTGGGAGGGAAACAATCTTTTAGAAAGTACTAGCTCTTCTTTAATATATTAAAGTTCAGGCATATTGAAGTTTGGTTTTGTTTCTTTGAAAATAACTTGGGTACATACAAAAGGAGAATGAGAACTAGTGGTTCCTGGTGTTGGCATATTCCAGTTCCCTCCAGAAGAAACTCAGAGGAAGCACACAATGGTGTCAGCTACTCCAAAATCTGGCAAAAATGATACCAGCTTTCTCTTTAAGATGGACACACATCTCTTTAAGATGGGCTAACATTTTGGTCACACGGTCCAGAGAAGCGTTAACAACAAACCCCATCTTTATTAGGCAGCTTCAACTCATTTGCTTTTTTAAGAGTAGATTAATACAAAATCAAGAGGCAAAAGGAGTCATATGAGAGACACACAGCAACAATATAGGTCATGGTAATAATTAAGCTACAACTGAGGCCAATAAGATTACCCATGCTAAGATCAAGACCACGGTGTCGCAAGGTCAAAAGGAAATGGTCAAAGGATTTGGGGTCTCCCAGAGACAGTGACAGCACTGGCCGTAAGGGCAGACATCTGTCCATCTGCCCTCGAGCTGCAGCTCTCCCTGAACCCTAGCCAAACCCAGGACTTCAGTCCTCAGTTTGGCTCACTCTGCAAGCTGAACTTTTGACACGCTCGTTCGGTTTACAGTTTCTCTGGAGTCTGACAAGTCTTCGGCCTCCTGCGTGGACTGTCCCAATGTGTCAAGAACTGCCAATTTCTATAAACTAATCTGCACAACAACTTAGAGAGATCTTGACCCTGCAAAGTAAATCTCATGCGTACAAGACATCCTACTCTGCACTACACTTCTCTCCCCTCCTGCAGAGATCTGCAACTGAAACACCATTTCAGAGCGATGTTACATACAATATGATGTACAGAATCAGCCAGATTTGGTTCCCTCTGCTTTAAAGTTCATGAACAGGAAAGTAATGCTGGTACAGTTATTTGTTAAACACCTCACCACAGGTGACATGGCAAGGAGCTGAAAAATGAAGTGTTATCTGCATATGTCCATCACACAAACCTTGTACTGAAGGAAACAAAACAGAGGGAAAGTCAAACAGTTAGAAAGGAAACTCTACTACCGTCAACTACTCAGAAAAATGTTGGAATTAGGGTTGATTTTCCCATCTTATTCAGCTCCTGTATTTCTATAGGTATTGTAGAGATTTTATTGCTTCCAGCTGCCCATTAGCCACACATCAGATTCCACTACTTACAGCTACAGGAAAAACAACTGGCCCAGATTCACCCCTCTAATGTTAAGCATGTATAAAAAAATAATAATAGTGCCTGTAGAGCCAGGAAGAAGGGTAACAGCACAGAGGGGAGAGCGGGAAGAGGGGGAAAGCAGACATGCTGTGAGAGAGGTTTTAATCTCTTATTCCTGGTCATGTTCCTTTCCTCAACTTCATCTTGTCATCTCCCCATCCAAGACCTGAAATCCTAGTGCCATTTTCTTTAACAAGTACCTCACGCTGTCCAAAAGAGAGATCCCCAGCCTTTCTCCCTTTCTTGACTCTGACTATACTAACCCCATTCCAAGTCAGACAGTTAGTGCCCAGCCAGTCTTACAGCTCCTCATCATCAACTATCCTACAGTTTGGCTACTTAATCTGTTCAGATGGTACAGTCCTGCTTTCAACATGTAGATAAGAACATTTACCTTGCAGGAAATCATTACTATTTTGCCACTACCATTTATGTTCTCAGTACCATCACAGCTTCAAACTCCTCACCACCCTTTGAAAACAGCTGTGTGTCTTCTCCAGTAAAACTGCAGATATTGGGAAAGAAAACAAAGACAATGGGGTCCCCTGGAGATGAATGACCCATGCCACACAAGACTCTTCAGATCAAGATCCTAGAGCCTAGCCAGACATGTGCTATGCAAGAAGTGCCTAGATAGTTGGAGTAAGCAACACACATACTACAGACCTGCAAGTACATTCAACGGCTGTTCACTCTTTCTCTTCAGGGAAAGAAAAGTCTCAGGGCAATAAATGAAATTGTTTAGTCCAGCTTCAGATCTGAACTGCCAGCAGCATTAAAAACAAAAATCTGCAGTGCTTTCATATCCACATATTCAGTTTAAAATCCCCATCACAGAGACCACCATCTCCTTTCCCTTCTGAGCAATATCCTAAATCTGTCCATCAGCCACCATCTATTCTGACTCAGAGTAACACAGCTGAAAGATGCTTGCTCAGTGTTGTATTTCACACAGCGTTTGACAAACCAAGGGGCAGAAAGAACTGCTGTTATTTTGGTGAGGCTGCAGTTCACAAAGCTAGAGTGGCACCAAGTGGTGAGCAGCTGAATTTGGGTCTTACTCCGTGTAGTGTTTCAAATACCACCAGAAGCCACACTTGACACAAATTAAAATAAAATGCCTCCATAGCTCAGTTTTACTGGGGAGTCCAGAGTTATTACAAACCCAACTTAATACACACACAAACGAGGGGTAGATCTTCCCAGAGAGCACTTCTAAGTGAGTGAAGTTCAGGAATACTGAGCTGACAAAAAGCACATGAGTATCAGTAACGAGCAGGAAGGGACCAAAGGTATCCTAGTTTCTGTGATCAGATACAACTGCAATTAATCTTTACCACACCATTTGCCTTAACATTTACAGCTACCCAGTCCTCCTTGCTGGAGCCATTACATCTCTCATTACATTCTAAAAGCAGCACCTTTGTATTTATTTGCCTCCTTTCTAGCATCTGCGACGCGTGCACCACCACCCCCATTCTAGAGATATTGTAAACATTTTCGTTTCCCTCAGCGGCTCAGGAACACAGAAACAAACAAAAAACACACACAAAATAATAATAAAAAAAACCCCAAAAAACAAAAAACCAAACACACACACACACAAAAAAAAAAAAACCCAAACAAACACAACACCCACAAGAACACTGTGTACCTTCCAAGATGGTTTCAGAAAAAGGATTTTCCCCTGTGGTTAGTTCTAATAACCATACACTTCATCTCACTCCTCCCTGCAACACACTAGGCTGCTAAACCAGGCTTTACAAACCTGGAGGAACAGAAAAGGAAGACAGATGAGTATTTCTGTGAACACCAGTAAAAACAAAACAAAACAAAGCAAAACAAACCCACCACACACACATCAGATACAGATCCCCCCCCCTCACTCCTGGGCTGCAATCCTCAATGAAAAAACCCAAGCAAACCCTACAGCTATGTCAAGGGCACCGGTGCATTTTTTCTATCGAAACTGAGAGATTGTTTTCATAGTGCATTTGTACCGGCTAACACCTAATAGGAGCTATTATTTACCCAGGCAGCTGACAAAAGCGCTCGTTCACATGGAACAAAGTATTTGATGTTAAACATTTGTTGGCTACTTTGGCCAGTTTTTCAAGCAGTGAAAGGCAATTTCACCTCTTGCCTGGAAAACCCGATGCACTGAGGATAGAAAAGGCATTGTCATAGGAATAGTAGCTAAACCCCAAACTGACTGACTGACCTTACACCTCTGAAGAAACCAACTGTGATGACTATCATGATCAGAACCTGCAAAAGAGATGAACAGGAGATGTCTTTGGAGGTATGCATACTCAAAAAGCCACTGATAAGGTCAGTTACATAGTTTACAAATTATTTCAATATTTACCAAAAAACAGGTTCCAGAGAAGCAAGGAACTAGGAAATGGAGCCTTATTAAAGCAGCTTTTTCTTGTACCCAATGCATCACAGTAACGATGGGCAGGTCTCTAGTACTCCACTAATGTGAAGGTGACAGCCCAAGACCGCAGCTGGGCTGAGAATTCACTTCAGTAAACGGAAAACCAGCAGAAAAGCTCAGAGGTCCAAGCAGCCATAAGAGTCCTTGAAGCTTCTGACTCCTTTCAGTCACACAGCCATTAGTGACATGATCTCGTCCCAGCATAATCAGGGGTTTTGGCTTCCAGGTAGCAAGGCTCAGTCTTCACTTCAGAAGTCAGATGATGCAAAACCTGAGCTATGAAGATTTTTATTACACACAGCCACCAAATGTCTTATAGGGTTTTTCAAATTTCAATTCAAGGTCCGAGTGGTACAGGCTGCACATCAGTGTCCCAACTGCAAATGAATGTTCTGTCCATAAGCTCTATTTCCTTGCCTGCTTTTAGCAGATGGTAGCTATGTCAGTACACACCTTGAGAGCAACTGACTTCTACTACTGACAAGAGTTTTACGCTTAGATTATGAAAGGTCTAGAAGTAGATTGTGATATTCGTCTAGAGTTTTTGTGCCAAGCACAAGAGGGTCCCAACCTAAGGAGCCATGCTTCCTACTATTTTCTGTTTTCCGTGTGAACTTCCAAAGCAACAAGGTAACAGGGCTATATTGTCTGCAAAGGCACAGATGCCCTAACGGCTTCTATTTTGGTCTTCACAAACAGGCTGAGGGGTTGGGGGGAAGCACAGAAAAATAGCCCAATGTTCAATGAAGTCAGTATGCATTCGTTCTATCAGCTGTACAAAGGCAGCTATGCTTCCTTGGAGAAGCAGAAGCTCATATAACATTTTACAATATCACTCGTCTCCTTGGAGATACAGCCACTGGTAGGCAAGTGTCTGGGAATAAAAAAAAACAAACAAACAAAAAAATTACCCATTTACTGTAAATTAGAAGTTCCATGTTGTGCTCTTTATTCTGAATTCTCTCATTTATGAGTGTTTATCCTGGAATAAGTGGAGACAGATAAATGGCAGGCTACAGTACCAACTGGTTTCTTAAAAGAGGAACTATCTGAAAGTAGATCTCCATTGGATGAAACCTAAATTGCAGAGGGAATTGTAAGGAGAAAATCCATAGATAAGCTACCACAGACCACAGTTAGGAGAACCAATTGCCTTTATTACTTACTCTTTCACTCAAGCTTCTAATAGAATGCTTTCTCTAAATATCAAAATACAGTGTCATTACTAACCTCTGATGCAGACTTCCTGATAATTAGGCTTTAATAATAACCAAGTGTTGGCATTTGGATCGCTTAGCAGATAAAACTTGCGTTTGCTCAAGAGAGCCCAAGTCAAGTTCACCCCTTTTGCACTAAGGCAGAAAAACCTACTGAAAATAGCTCAGTGAGTTTAGCAGCATTTTCAACCACAGCTGGGAATGGTGACTCAAAAAAGGAGTACTTCTCAAGAAGAAAGACAGATGCTTCACAGTTTTCTCTTTCAGGTCAGGCATGTTTGTTTTGCCATATTTTTCTCTACTTACTGTGGTCATCAATTCACATTTTATGGTTCTCTTCCAAGTTTTGAGTATATATTCTGAATCTCCCACAGAGGAGTTGACAACTGCATTCCAAGACATCAAGAATTACATATGTGTTACATGTGAGATACATATATATATCTCCCACCTTTTGCATCTCCTGTAGTAATTTATTGCTATGAAAACAAGACAGAACACTAGATTCTTTGCTAATAAACACTTTGCACAGAGATACTCTACGTGAAGACCGCACAGCAGTAGAGCAGAAAGGGCTCACTTCAATCACTGCTGTCATATACGACTATGCTTGATTTTATTTAATTTCCTTTCAGAGAGCATTACAACTGGCTGAAATATCCGAAAGGCCACTAATTATCCTTCTTGAAAGAAAAGAATTACAAGGAGTTTCTCATAAAAGTCCTTTTACTTCTCTTAGTTCTGTCTAATCACTTGCTACTTGTCTGCAAATGGATTTGATCTCATACATAGTAATAATGATGACAGATGTTTTTCTGCCAGTCAAACTTAACATTCAAACTTCAGTTGATTATTATGAGTAAGCTACAATTTCCTCCATAATTAAGGCTGCAACTTTGTTCCCATTAAAAAGTTCCATTTTGACCTCCCACTCGCATCTATTAATGATGGAGAACTTAAGTGATATGTGAGATTCGTGTCAAAAGAAGAATTTTCCCTCCCATTCAAAGTAAATGGAAGGAGGAAATTCCAATTTATGGCAATACATGATAGATATTGCCACCTGTCAGTTAGCTGTCACTGTACTGGAGGGAGAGAAAGAGGGAGAGGAAGAAAGCAATAACACTTCACTGGAGTCAAAGCGTGTCCTCACGCGCAGAACTGAAGCCGAGACAACAGGAGTCTGATTTTAAATGTAATTGACAGCTCCTTTACTAAGATCAGGATGGACTGTGGGATCAGAAATAATAGGCAACAAACAAGCACTGTAGCTATCTTCCCCTCCACTTTTGCCTCATTAAAACAAACTACCTTCCTCTCAGGCACAGAAATCCAAACAGCATCAGTAAGGTGACCCAAAGAAAAGCAGAAAATTTTCCTAACGCAGCAAAATTTATTTGGATGAGCTGAATATAGTCCAATGTTAACTGATTTATGATGTTCCAGTATTAGAGGTAATCACTGGATTTCTAAAACTTCTTCTGTGGGCTGTCGCTAACAGAGAGAGAAGGAAGGTGATAAGATGTAGTTTAATGGATTTATCTACTGAAAATCTAATGCACTGGGACAATGTTTTGTTACCCAGAGTCCAATTTTAAAAGTTATTAAGATTTTAATAGGCTCGCTAGATTGCTGTGTTGACTCTGACAACCTAATTTAGGCTCACTGGCAGTTTCAGAGATGCTGCATTAATCGTTGGAGCTGGCCAGTTTAAATAAACTCCTTCCTTCAGAACAGCCACGAAGCCAAATAAACTCTTCAGAATAGCCGAGGTTAAAGGGTGTGAAAAAAACTGAGAGATGTGAATAGGCAATACAGAGCCAGGACCCATAATGAATTGCTAAACAGACCTATATGTGTTATGCAGGATAGGAGACATCAAGGAATAACCTTCCTGAGAAACTTAGGAAAAAAATAAAAAATGAAATAAAAATCGAATTCTTTGTTTTTCTTGCTCCATGCAAATACACTGAAAAGTAGCAGGAGAACTGAAATACAGCTTGAGGAAGCTGTAGATTAAGATACTTGTTTGTATCAAAACCACTGTTTCATTCCAGAACCTGTGGTTACTCAAAAACCACAATCATTTTTTCAGTCAGAACCCATGAATAAAAAATTTGACTGCTGAAATGACTCCAATCCACCTTTAATTTTTAAATGGGGAGAAAAGAAAATACTTTCTGGGAAGGTTTTACTGTCAGATATTTTTCTCCTACATGTTTGTTTTAACTTGTCAGGAATAAAATAAAAAGGAAGAAAGTAAAACAAGTTCTTGGTACCAACATTTCAATGGCAGTACGTTGAATTCCAGCGCACTTTCATTTTAATTAGGGATGAAATTACCTTGTAATAGTAACTGATGTTGTTCTGCAGCTACTAAAAAAACCATTTAAGAGTATTTATTACAACAGTATTTATTATTGCAACAAAAAATTAAGTCTATTCATTTATTGAGGATAGTTTATTCCCTCACTAGAAGTCTGCCTAAACATCAGAGAGGAGCATAAGAATTTCTAGCAGAAGCTTTGGGAAATAAACTATCAAAACCCTTGTCCACTAACTTTGTTGTATCAGCAGTGAGGTTTTCCCGTAAGAACCTTTTGGCAATTCTAGAACAACAGAAGATGTGCCAAATCAAAGGCACTGTTAGATATTCATACTTGTCATTATCCATCTGAATCTAGACTTTGGACATTATTTTTAAGTGCTTTGTGCCTTCTGCAGACAGAACAGTTCACCTTCTGGGAACATCTGGTATAGTCAGATCTTTAGGAAATGGTAGCATGAGAACTGCTACCTAACAAGATGCAAATGGTTACCAAAAAGGCCAGATGAGCAAGATCACGATGCCAGCACCAAATACATGAAGGCTGCAGTTGTGGGGCACTCTCTGCGATCCTTCACACTGCATCAGAGGTCATTAATAGCTAGGGGTGGTGTCAGCTGCCATCCCAGGAACCCCACACACCGAGGAATCCTAACCTGGCGTGCCAATTGGTATCACTTAAAACACAAGTCTGAGTTACTGCCTTTTTAAGAAAAAAAAATTACTGTATGTATGTGCATTTGTTCAAAATCTCTTTATATAAATCCATGAGAAAGGATGGAAACTTCATCTATTTTATCATCACCTGAATACAGGGAGACTCCCTTTCAGGGAATCAGAGCATCCCTGCATGGCAACAGCTGTGGTAAGGCAGACGAGTTCCAGCAGTGGCAGCCACAGCCGAGCAGCCCAGGAGAGCCGGAGTTCACGCTAACGCTCTACGGTTCACCCTGCAGGGCAGGGCCTGAGAAAATCCCATCAAACTCTGCTTTACAACAAAACGCCACTACAAGCCAGGCATTTTGAAGTAACTAGTGACTACTCTGCCAAGATCACAATAAATCTTTTGAAACACTTAATCGACCTAATTAGCAATCTGTATCATCATGAAGATGAAAAGAATATAAACCATGATACGTATTACATACCCGAAACACACACATACAGATTTACTTTCAAATCCCATACAAATTACCTGTCACAATTAACTCACTCCCAGTGAGAAGCTGATATGTAGACACACACATGATATACAGACACACACAGCATGCACCAAGCTAATTATTTGATGGGGTTTTTTCAAACTAAGATAATGGGCACGGTGCTGCTAGTGGGCATATCGTGAGCATACGTTGGATCACACTTCCTAGCAGTTTTGTTGGAAACTACAGGTGGAGACGGATTATAATGGGAATATCTCATTGAAATTCCTCTCCATTTTGCCTCAGATAGAGGACACGCTGCTGAGCCCTGAAACATATTCAATTTCATTCAAATTGTATGCAGATTTTCAGGCAAAACTAAATGCAGAATAAAAGTTTCAGAGAGTCCTGGAAGAATTCAAAGTGCTGCAAATGCTTTATAACCATATTTTCAGCATTTCTGTACTCTTCTACCTCCATGAAGGCTCCTTGGCAATGCAGGCAAGGAGAGATGCAAATCCCACAGAGCTCTAGCCTTTTGATAGGAGCTTGACATCTTTCACTGACATATTCAGTCACTTTGGGTCCTTGGGGATTCACTGGGGCATTAGCTGTTCAGTGTGGCTCCTTCCAACACATCCCCATAAAAACTAAAAAAACAAACAAACAAACCCCACAAAAACCAAACAAACAACAACAAGAGAAAAAAACCCAAACACAACAAAAAGCCACCCAAACCAGACAACTGACCTGTCTTTCACTTTTCAGAATCATCTTGTGACTCAAAGTTGCAGCTTGGGTGTTTTGCTTTGTTTTTCCTGTTTTGGTGGTTTTCCAGTGAGGAGACTGAAAGCTGACAGTTACACAGAAGGTGCAGGGAGGGGAAACAAGCAACACAAGAGGATTTCCCTCCCACACCCATTTGGCTACAATCCAGAAGTCTCCTACATCTCACAGTAACAACTTGCAGTGAAGTCCACTTGAACCATCTGAATTTACGTGAAAAATAAAAGCACTGAACCCAAAGTTTGAATCAGTGTTAGTAGCAAATAGTAGCTAACATGGCCTTCCTCTTTCTGTTACTCATTGACGTAAAGCCATTTTAAGCTAACTCAATAAAGAGCCTGCCCCATGATGTAAACTAATCATTAATCCAATTAGGTGCCAGAAAATGATACGCTATTGCTTATGCAGCAGGCAGGCTAGCACGCAACCCCCTGGAACAGCTGTATGCACATGGAATACAGAGGTTCAGAATGCTAGGGCCCTGACTGGCAGTGCCATGATACCAACATCAGCAGAGCAAGAAATTAAGGACACTGACAAGTACGTGACCACCTGGTATTAACTCTCATTCCAGCCCAATGCTTTCCTTGCTATCTAAATTTCTGGTTTGATCCTTAATAGCAGATTTTAGCTCAGAATTAAATGCAAGCAAAAAATAATACATAGAAAGAGGATTTTTATTTTTTTTAAGCAAAGATCAGGCAGAGATATAAAGGACTGACAAAAAAAATGGAAATCAAGCTGTTTTTAAGAATGGATCCTGATTTCAAGTGCAAAGTTTGAACTTGGCTTCTTAATAAGGATAAAGCATTTATTTTTTTAATGCATTTTATTTTGATTCATATATAGAAGAAGAGAAGTAATAAATATGCTACCTGTAAGAAATACAGGGTAATAGAGCAGTATTTGTTACCATTTGAGAAGACAGTGACAAATCTGCTTTCTCTTAGTGTTGTTTCAGAACGGAGGATTTCCCTTCTGCTATTTATCTTCTCTTAATTAACACAAGAGGACAAAAGGTAAACCCCGGTTTGTTACTCTCCATTTAGGCCACAATCATTCATTAAAGTTGAAATGCTCCTATGCTTCATCTCCCCATGTAATTCCTCACGAGAGGAAAAAGGTGGGAAGATTGAAAACTGTAATGAAAACCACACCTGCAGCCCCTTCTACCACACCAAATTCAGACTACAGGAAAGCCATGCCAGGAAAAGGGGCTGCCAAGAACCTGTAAAATTCTTCCACCTTAAAAACAAACAAGCAAACAAATAAAACAAAACACTATCCAAAAGGAATATATCTCCATTCTAGAAGGAAAAAAAAAAGGTGTCAGACCATATTCTCATGTCACCCTTTCACAAGGAACACTCCACCTCTAATCAGGATCCCAACCCATGCTAGATGAAGGGCTGTCCAACTGACAGGAGTACTGCAGGCACTGAGCTCTGAATCTGGGAAAACTCTCATGGAAAGTATTTCTCAGGAGCTGGCAGAACATTACAGGGCAATTCCAAATAACAAAATACCATTTTCTTTATCTGGAACCTGGACTGCAAATTAGGACTTGGCCACAGATATGGCAAAATGTTCTGCAGTATGAGATCCGTGTGACAGAACATTCAGCCATCCAACCCCTGTGGTGTGATTGCTCACCTTTAGGTAAAACCAGCACTAAAATAAATACACTGAGTACTGTGAGAGGAAAGAAGAAAGTGTTACAAAATGTTAGGTCGTGATGACATTATGATCTTTCACTCATCTAAAATAGCTATCACTGAGGCACATCTCAAAGGTAACAGTAAAAAGTTGTTCAGTGTATCCACAGGTGAGTTACTGAAACTGGGAAACAGGAATCAGTGTGGATCTACCATCTCTTGAAAGCATAAGCAGGCAAAAACCACACTAAACTGACCATCTGTTCCTCTCTGAAAACATGTAATTAAGTAATTTATTTATTCAGAACTTAAACCCTCTCCCATCTCTTCATATTAGTCAAGGATGATTATGCTCAATCCAGATGTGGCTAACATACTGCGCACTCAAGTGAGCAATGCCCTTATAGGCACGTGACTTGCCTTCAGGATATCCACCTTCCACACCTCAGCCACACTGCCTGAAGACCCTGTTTGACAGCCCCTCCTGTTCTCACAAGCTGGGCAAGTATTAAGGGATTTTACATGGTGCATAATGGAAAAACATGGAGAATTATACAGTGTCCTGTGGGCTACAGTAGCCATACACACCTCAGCTGATGTACACATCTTCCTGCAGTACTGTCAGCAGCCACTGTTCCTTCAGTACACTAATAGACCTTCCTGGCCATCTTCTGGACTTCCTGAGTCTTACTGACACATGGTACCTAAGACAGACTTTTCTAACAAGACCTACATCTCTCTGTCCACTGTTCAGGAAGGTTTGTGTAGAACTCCCCAAGTAACACTCCAGTGCTAACCTGTCACACAGCTACAGCTGCCCAACTCAAAACACGCTGCACTCAGCATAATCTTACCTACTCTCCAAAAGGAAAAGAGAGTACCATGTAACTCACCACAACTCTTGTTCCCTACCTGTCTCCCCAGTTCTTCCAGTCCTGTAAGTCTGGCAGAAGCTCCATTTCCAGTTCTCCTCAGTACACAGTTATCAGACTTCCAAGTTCATTAAGTTGACACCATTTCTTGTACACGTGTTGTTCTTCCCCCTGCCTTATGGCTCCTTCACAGATTATTTCAAACCTCTGGATTTGTGAAGCTTTAAAACAAGACATTGGCCCATAGTTTTGATCAATCTTCTAGGGTGCTGGTTTTTTCTTTGTGTTGTGGTGTTGGGTTTTGCTTTTTTTTTTGGGGGGCGGGGGGAGGGTTAGTGGTGTGTGCAAGGGTGTGTTTTGTTGGTTTAAGATGAAGAAGCCACACTGGGAAATGGTAATTACAACAGAAACTTTTCACAACTTAGTGCAGTCCTGCATCACAAAGTAATGTGTCTGGAGTCAAGGAAGCCTCTGACAGGAAGCTTTCACATATTCTGATGCTGCACACACAGAAAGCCCTCTCCCTGTAAGACTTTTTTAAGAAGAAAACACATTTTCATCTGTACCAGCTTTAGGATTAGCCTCTAGGAACTCATTAAAAAGTGGGTCCAGGTTTTCAATTGACTCGAGTTTCTTGCCATAAAAGTACATGTAATAGAAGGTATTCTTTTACTAGCAGCTTCTCTGTATTTTTCTGGGGAAAGAATGTCAAGTTAAGATATCTTGAGCTAAGGTTAACCTTTGTTTGGTAGGTTTGATTTATGACATTTCTACAGCCGTTACTGGCATTTCTTCGAGGTCCAAAAAGCCCTTGATTCCCTTATATATTTAGCCTTTTTTCTATTTGCTTTTACTATTAAAGCATAAAGGCTGGATTGAACTGTTCATCCCACTTGTAAACCAAGAAGAACAAATTCTCACAAAGCTCAGCAGCTTACCACCACCTGTCCTGCAGACTCACACATCCTTTCAAGTCGAATTATTGCTCTGCAAAGTGAAACTGTGATTTAGCTCTTCTAGTGCCTCCCCGCTTCTAACGGCAGTATTAAATTGACTTGGGAAGGAGAGGGGCAAGGGTGTAGAGGAAGTAAAAAATAAACCCAAACCATTTAATCTCAGTGAAGCTACAGGATAAGGCTTCAGAAAATGGGAGGGTTTGAAGATTAAGACTACATTACCTGGGCCCCCAGTAACAAATCCAGAAAACATCCCTGTTGACATTAACATTTTAACTTGCATGTCCTGTGAGTCCTATCACGTGTAACACTGCTTGTACAGAACGAACCACCTACCACAGCTGAATTAATAGAACAAAACTCAGGAACACAGATTGTTTCATTTGTATGTCGTGTTGTGGAGGAGTGGTAAAAAACCTTTACAAATATAAATTTGCCAAGTCATACAGCCTGCTGCCATAAACTAAGATGCTACCATATCGTATAACGAACCTATGGAAATGATACTTGTATGGACCATCTGAACAGAAGTTGAGAGAACATTCACAGGAGCAATAAACATCCAATATAAAACCATGTATTTTCTCTTCCTCTTACTCCATTTTTAAATTCTTATTTGTTACAAGTTGGAGGGGTTTGGGTTTGAACTTCTTTGTAATCAACTAAAATCAATAAAGGACACAACAGTCAAACAAAAATACTATTAATCGAGTTCAAGTTTGTCTTTAGGTAAAGTCAAAGTCTCTGTGTCTGTAATAAATTCTAGTTTTCCAAAACCTTGCACTTTCCATTTTATTTTGCATTGATTTATGAGTCAGTCTCCTGGGTGCTAACTGTATATAAACGAAACATTAGCTCAGTGGAGGCAATAGTTTGTTGGGTTTTTTTTTTAATAATAAAAAATGCATACTGTTTATACCATTATTGCTTAGGAAATTAGACAACATCCCTTCTAATACCCTACGCACAGGATGCTGTAGCAAACCACTTAACATGCAATAATAGAGTATTGACTAGGCAGGGTGATACGTGAGACAGTGTTCCCACCAGATTAGACAAGTTCCATGCTGTTAGAGCCTCTGTAGTTATTTATACACGTGTTCCACCTTCACAAAGACCTTCTGAAAAGAGATTACCTCCAAGGCGTGAAAAGATCAAATTGAATTGAAATATTTTGTTGTTATTTCATAAACAAAAAATAGTACTTTTTTTCTGCTGTCAGTAATGACAGTATGAACGGGGTAATTGGGAGCGCTCTACACACACCGCAAGGCAGCAACACAGTGTTGCCCACAAAAGGCTCCCAAGAATGCACTACTGTCCTGGGCAGAAGCACAAACCCTCTGTTTTCAAGTCCAGCCCAGATCTGACCAGACAAACTTCAGACAAGCTCTATTTGACTAACCTGCTCCTGCAGGCACAAAGCACGGTGGTCACTGCTCAGACCACTCCCTTTAAGAGACATTCACTGTTTTCCAAATCCTCAGGGTGCTCACTGCATGTCCAGAGTAACACTGGTTTGGGTTGTTCAAGTAACCCAAATAAGCAGCTTCCCTGGGCCAAAGACCATCAGACATAACAGCACACTCCAAGCCCTGCTGCCTCCTGAGCCAGCACCCTGGAAGGCAAATTCTTACCGGTGCTGCCACTTCATGGCTACAGCACGAAGCAGAGACCGTGATGACATCTCCACTCCTCCCCATCTCCCATGTCAGTAATATGAGCAAGGCCAATCCTTTGGGCTTTCCTCATCTCAGGACAAACATGACTGTGGCCCATCTCTTTAAGTACAAGAGCAAAATGGGCTTACTGAGCAGCTGTGATGCAGCTTTGGGTGAATTCTTCTCGTACAAACATACCTGGATGCAAATACCAAACAAGCACACGTAAATAACAAACCAAAAATACTAACTCCCCCAGACTTTCATAGGCAGTACATTTCAGTCTGTCTGTAAAGTACTTCTTCACTAAAACAAAACACATCTTTTTATAGACAGCTGTACATACCCGCAAGAAACAACGTCTCCATGCAAAACAAAGCCATCTGCTCCTTTCTTTGGGAGTTTACATTTGATTTAAAAGGCCAGGAGACAATTTGTAGTTCAGACAAAGTTTGGTTGGTTGGGCTTTTTACATTTTTTTTTCCTTTCTTAGTTTGTATTTTAAAGAAGAGTTGGAGGTAGGTTTGTGTACTGCGTTCTCCCTTGGGTCTTTCTGACAAGGGTTCCTCATTTCAAAAAATCACTGTTTTCTCTTTTTTCTAAATATTTTATCTTTCATGTGGTGACATGGGAGATTAAGTTAAAAAAAAAAAAAAATTGACAGAGGGCTCACTGGCATAAGAGAAAGAGCAGTGCTGCCTAAGCACTCAGTGCTCTCAAATGCAAAAAGTCAAAAAAGTAAGAAAAATGTTTTCCAGATGAACCTGAAGAAAAGATTAAGAAAGTGCACTACTCATAAATGTGGAAGTAGCACTGTTCAGAGATGGAAAAAGAACAGGAACAGCATCAATGAACAAAGGAGAAATAATATTCTGGGCAATCTCCTTTTGGGGGGTAGTTCACTAGAGAAGAACCAAAATATTTACCTCAAAAAAGACTATTTCTCCCACAGAGCACAAAGTGTTTAAATGTTTTGCAACCTGGAAAATACAGTTAGCAAAAGGGAGACGCAAACAACCAAACAGCAGCTCTCATGGGACTTCGAAGTATTTCTACTTTCAGCAGAAGCATTTGGAGACAAGGGAGTAGAAGCAAATCACGTCACAATACTTTTTGCTTTACTAACAAACTGGGTTTACTGAAAATCATTTTTCCAGGCTATATTTAAAACTTCATCTCATTCATTTTAAGCTGAATTTTAGAAGTCTTTGTTAAAAATTTCACCTTGTGCAAGGAGAAAGGGCTGATCCATGTGACGGCAGCATTTACTCCTGTGTACGATTTCCACTCCCCTCACAAGTCCCACTAAACAGAAGAATATAGATCAAAGTACTTTCCATCATGGGTAAGGATCATGAAATAATAGCCTTGTGTGCTTATCACACAATTAAAAAGTATTATTACTGAATTTTTAAAAACTATTTTGATATCTGTTCCATTTATAGCTATGAGCTAAAAAAGCACTTGAGTTTTACACAAACAAAACGTTAGGATATACACACCTTAACCATGACATTAAGAATCCTGAGGGAAGGTGCTTTAGGAGAAGAATGCTTATTCCATTGGTGCTGTGACTGCAAAACAACTCTCAAGTTCCAAATACTGTAGTAGAGATTGTTTTGACATCAACCAAAATAATCCACGTGAAAAAGACCCAGGTAAAAATGAAGCAATTTGAGATGATGCATCCTCCACTCCATTAAAAGCAAGTTAGCTGAGGGAAAAGAGGATACGGTGAGCACCTGCATGCTCCAAGGCAGCCCAAGGCCCTTCACTTGGTACAGGCAAACCTACCCCTGCAGCATTCTTCTCAGATTAAAATGAGAGAGCTATCAAGCAGGACTTTTGGAAGAAAATGTCTCTGGTATTTACGGTCATTCATGGTTTTGTCCTACCAGACTCTGGAAGACCTCCCTTTCTCTAGTGGTGAACAAAAAAAAAAATAATATTTTGTCCTACTAGTTACCTAGAACTACATCAGCAGAATTAACCTTCTGCAAGGTTTCTGGAGTGTATCAAGACAGACAAAGGAACGAGGCAGTTCATTGTTTCCTCAGTAAGACTAATGGTTGAAAGCCATGTCCCCAGAACTCCGTGTAACTCAGCTTCTTTCTATTCCCATCTTTAACTTCGTTTCCCTGCTTAACTTCAAGAAAAACACTTAACCCTTGCTTGTCTCAGCTTCCCCGTCTGTGAAATAGTAATATCAGCACGCTATCTCTATGCTTTGAGGTGGTGTACAGATTATCTCCTTAGCATCTGTGAAGTTCTTTTCACTTCCTTACTGTCTATCAGTAGAGAAAAGTCACACTGCAAATACGAAGATATTTTTACTGAGGTAAAAACTGAACAAAAATACCCCCACGTAACTGTAGAATTAACATAGATTAAGATACAAAATAAACACAGATTGAAATACAAACACCTGGCAAACAGACAAAGATAGTGGGCAATGGCTACTCAGCTACTGCTATTGAAATTCTACTAGTAGCCCAGATTTTGAAAGCCAGCACATTTTTCCCAAAGCCTCTCAGTCAGTCAGTCAGTCAGTCTCCCAGCACAGAATGATGCATCCCTCTATGATCCATATGTAACACAAGAGCTCTGATGTACTAACTCATTTGCAAGCACGGCTGTTTTTTCAAGGGAAGACAAGACAAGTGGGACTTGGTGCAAATTGAACTAATCGGCAACACTTGATCAACTCAATTAGCTCAAATCAACCCAAGTGTTTCTCTGTCTAGAGTTACAGCTCAACCCTGATGCAGCCAAGCTGTAACAGCAAATGACATGCAAAGAAATGCAGATTTGCTCTGCCTGCCCTCCAAGCTGGCCAGAGGTTACCTGCTTGGGAAGTTCCACAGCCGTGTTAGCAAAACACCGTGTCCTGCTGAGGCAGCCTGACCAAATTCTTGCTTATGTCAGCATGAACTGGGAATATTTCCAAGGAAGACATTTTGTTCATAAGTCAACAAGACAAGAAGAAGTAGCAGAATCAATACCAGCATTTCAGGAACAATTTCTGCCTAAACCCAGTGAGTATGCATAGCTTACAGAGGTTTCAAGTATTTCAATGCAACAAGGTAGGGCTGCTGTGTAGGATAAGAGGATTGTGTCTTAGATGACCTCCCTGAATTAGTTCTGAGATTCCAAGGTGTCTCCTCGTGGAGAAAATGAGAAGGAACTAGAAGAAACCTAACAGCTTGTGCACTTGTTTCTCCTTCCTCTTCACTGCCAAGAAATCACAGTGGCTGCTGAGACATGGACGGATTACTGCACTGAAGAGTATTGGTGATTTTATTGATGAGTCTCTAAAATCATTACTAAAACAAAACACGCTGTTCACTTCTCAGCTAGCGCCAAAGGCACTGATGACTATTATCTCAACCGTGGCTGATGATAAATGAGGCTACCTTACCCAATCAGGCCCTTGACCCAAATTCACAGTTAGCCCAGTGACCTAGCCAAAACCTTTGAGAGAACGACGTCTAATGATGCTTGTCTCTGACCAAATTACTCCTTGGCAACTTGAGCTGCAGCTCATCTGCCAAAAAAGATATTCTTCAATATCAGCACAGCTGCCAAGGCACTTCATGAAAGTTAATCCTTCCTCTCATTCTCCCTTGTCTGTCCTCCACCGTTCAACCAACTGCCCCAAAATTTTCTTCTTTGAATGACAGGAAGACCGACAGTGCTACTGCATACAAACTCTTGCAAAAAAACCCAAAACCAAGAAACAGAAACCAACCGCCGCTAGTTTCAGTTCATTTTTTTATAGCAACCCAAACTCCTATCTGAAATTCTAATTTTACTGTACAAGGCACTGCACAGAAATAGAGATAGCACAGATTGAGATTTTGAAGACACTCAAACTGCACATGAAGTAGATAAATTACTGCCTGATTTGAGGAGTGAGGTCAGGGCAACACTAGGATAAGGTACCCACCAAACATAGAAAAGAACTTCACCTACAAAATAAAGTGCTTTATATGTAGAAAGTTTGGCTATGTTATTGTTTAGGAAGGTGGAGTTGTTGGTTTGGGGTTTTTGGGTTGTGGGACTTTCATGTTTTGGTTGGTTGGTTTTTAATTTAGTTTTGGGTTGGTTTTTTTTTCCTTTGAAGGGGAGGGAAGTTTTGTGAGGGTTTGGGTTTCTTAAAGAATATTTCCTTCCACGGCTGTGGCAGATTGACCTCCTTTGTGTAAAAAGACATCTGTGTTCAACCTTTAGGTATGATATTCCAGATTAGAAGAAAAGATGCTGGCAAAAACCAAACATCTATCTCACTCCAGTGAGTTGACCATTTGACTTCAAAGAGTTGAACAACAATGTGGTAACTGAACTGAATTTAAAGCCTGTGCTGGTTTTGGCTGAGACAGAGGCAAAGTTCTTTCTAGTAGCTTGTAGAGTGGCATGTTTTGGATGTGTGATGAAAGCAGTATTTGCACAGGGATGTTTTAGCTATTGTTGAGCAGCAGTCACTCAGCCTCAAGGCCCTCTCTGCCTCTCACCCTGCCTGACCAGCAAGCAGACTGGGGGCGCCTCGGAAGCTGGGAGGGGACACAGCTTACCGAATGGGTATTCCAGACAGTATGACATCATGCTCAGCCTTAAAAGCTAGAGGGGAAAAAGGAAGAAGGGGGATGATCTTCAGAGTTATTGTCTTCTCAAGCAACTGCTAAGTGTGATGAAGCCCAGCTGTTCCTGGAGCTGGCTGAACACCTGCCTGATGATGGCAAGTATTGAATTAATCTCTTGTTTTGTGGTTGCTTGTGAAGCTTTGTTTTACCTATTTAACTATCTTCATCCCAACCCACGAGTTCTCACTTTTACCCTTTGGATTCTCTCCTCCACCCTGCTAGGTGAAAGCAACGGCATGGCTGTCAGGGGCTTAGCTGCCAGCCAGGGCTAAACGCTAACAAATCCCGGACCTCATTCTTCATCTACCCATCATTTCATCTTACTCATTAAATCTCTGCCCAGCATCACTTTCAACTATTACAATTCACAGACTTATTGTGATGCAGGACTATAATATATCTGCATAATAAGCTGATATTTTCTAGGAACTGAAAAAATACTGACAAGCCAAAGCTAAGGGAGGTTATCATCATCCTGCAGATTCTCAAGGAAGAGACCTCAGTGCTTTCAGGTTACCCTTTATACCACAAAAAAATAAAAATAATAATAAAAAGAAAACAGCAGCCTCTACAAGAGCATGTCCCTAATTAATGACAATGATCAGGTTCCACAATTACAGCATTTCCATTTTTTTGCCTTATTGCTGGAGCAGTGCAAACAATGATCAGCACTAGAGAAAAATTAGACCACATATATCTTCCAGAACCTACGTTTTGGCACTGCCTTCAACGGTAATCATTCAAGCTAAACCAGAAACAAAGTTTAACAAAGCATGTTTGATCAAGAAAACCCCAAACAAACAAACCAACCTACCACACAATGAAAAACAAGCCACCGACCGACCACAAACACAGCATCCTACTTCAATGTTTATTAATATTCAAGCCACATACCATTATCCTCCACACAGTCACCCAAGCAGAAACAAACAGATACAGGTGTTATGAGATTAATTAGTTAATAACTATAGAACAATTTGAAGGTGTAAAGCCATGTTACAGAAATGCTAAGTACTGCACCATTATATATGTAGCAATGAAGGTGAGCTTGCCAGAAATTCTATGAGACTGACTACATCCAAAGTAATTACAGGAGCAGTTGGAGTTATTTTCTTGCTTAATATAACAATCCATGTCCCAGCCCATCAAACCATTGTTTCCAAGGACTGAATATTGAGTGGAACTAACAGCTCACAGTAATAGAACTGTTCTCCAGAGAACACAATACGTATCACTATCTCATAAGAAAAAAACCCGAAACAAAGCAGACAAACTCCAGATGAGCACAGGAACCAGCCTGGTGCCATTCTTTTATACATGCAAGGACTAGAAGAATTCTATGAGAAGCTTGAGAAAGAATGTCTCAAAAGAATAGTTTTAATCCTATCTTTTGTGCCAGTGCAGTGCCTATTAAGCTCATTTCACCTAGGGAGTGCAGCATTAACAGCAGTGCCTCAAAACCTGCCCAGAGTGCTTTAGGATAATTTCTTTATACGCTCACACATGTACACACTCTTGAAGTCAAGGCCAGACTGGTGTCTCAGCTCCAGGAGATTTAACTCAAGGAACAACAGCAACTCCATAGAAGTGATTCCACTCTTGTCAAAAAATAAAACCATCTTCCCAACCAGAGAGGTTTAATTTTGAGGATGTCTTCAGAACAGTACACATATTTGGTTCAAGCCAGCAGTACAGCATGAAGGGACTCATGGAGTAACGCAGGAGAAGTACAATAATGGGGCAAAGTGAAACAGCAGGCCAAAACCAAACCAAACCAACAACACCACCACAAACAAACAAAGAAAATCCACAAACAAAACCAAAACCACATACACCCTACTGTCAGTGCTTCTCTGAATTCCCCAATTCTTACATCACTGCTCAGCGACTTCAAAGCTGGAGGTGCCTGTGAAACTGTTCTTCTGTACGTTATATGACACTACTGTATACCCTGTCAATGATGTGCTACTCCCCAAACCCGCATATTGAATTAGTCACACGGATCAACTGGCTTACCTTCAATTAAAAAACCCGGACATTTTGAAAGACTGATTTGTTAGCCTTTATTAACCTCTCCCATATTACAAGCCTCACTGCACAGCCTCACTAAATCAGTCTT